>QXTE01000059.1:3703330-3783203 GCA_003942145.1 Platysternon megacephalum
CCCCCAGTCCTCTGCCCTGACCCCTGAATCCCCCCACACACCCAGCCCTCTGCCCTGACCGCCCCACACGTCCAGCCTTCTGCCCTGCACCCCCACAGCCCTCATCCCTGCCCCCCCTCCCCCCCAGGTCTGGGGTCCCAGCTGCCAGCCCCATGCCAGCCGGCGTCCCGGCCGCAGGCCGCGCTCAACCCACTGCAGGCCTAGGTGAACAGAACCCCAGGCTGGCAGCTTAAGATCAGCATTTTAATTTAATTTTAAATGAAGCTTCTTAAACATTTTGAAAACCTTGTTTAGTTTACATACAACAATAGTTTAGTTATATAATATAGACTTATAGAGAGAGACCTTCTAAAAAACGTTAAAATGTATTACTGGCACGCGAAACCTTAAATTAAAGTGAACAAATGAAGACTCGGCACACCACTTCTGAAAGGTTGCCTACCCCTGGATTATAACATTCATTTTGTTGCAACATGGCAGCTACCCAGTGCAGGTAATTATTAAATGTGGAGTCCAGTTCCCTGATAAATCAGAATTGGAGATTAGGAAAAGGCAACTGCTAAAGGAGAGAAATGGGTACAGCAATGTCTGGTACAGCAAGGAGACAACCCCCAACCATAACCCCATGGTGGCAGCCTTCTACCATGTGGAATAGATTACAAAGGATGATCTGCACCAGACAAGTTATTGCTTGGTAGTTCTCAGATGTGTTACTAAATAAAACTGTGGCCTAGCTAAACCATATCCCCATTGTCTTGTTTTTCTTTCCGTGGTGTCCGGGACAAGGGAAAACTCTGATAGTTATAAAAGTAAGGAATAAGAACCAGTCACCCAGCATTTATTATGCTTGAGCAAACTAAATGACTAAGGTTATCCTTACCAACTTCCAGCTGCAAGCTACAACAACTTCATGTGTAGGATATTAGGAGACTCACATCCACACTCAAGTAAGCTTAAAAATGATTGTCTCAAAGTTTCTGCATCCTCCCCTCCTCCCCCACACCTTCTTCTCTGGCAGATACCAAAATGTACGTGAGAAAAGAAAAAACCCTTCAGCTTTCTTAACTAGCAGCTGCCTCCTGAACAATCTATTCAATGATGCCAGTGCCCTTTAAGACATCAAAATGGATTTAATGATAATTACTTTTATAAAATGGGCCCATCACAATGGCTACGGGCACATGCACAATAGCACAAAATTAGCTGACTATAAAACTTAAATGAAACCTAGAGTGACTCTCTCACTTCCCCGAGATGCCATATAAGCAGAATTGTAACCCAGAATGAACTCAGACAAAAGCTGGAGTAAAACAGATGGGTTTTATACTGTGACAAAGTCAACAATCTTTGGTTTGGTTATACTAGTGGAAGAACCAAATTCCAGAGTCAAAGCCCTTCCATTGAAAATGCTCTGCATGCAAACTCCAGACGTTCAATTTCAGGAACCAGGATAACTCAGCCACTGATCAATTATGAGGGTTCCATGGGAAGTGGTGAAGTTTCTCATACAGCTAGAACAAAGACTACACTGGGCTTTAAATATTAACATCAATCCTCTGTGTAGCATGTGAAACAAATAAGAAGTCAGTACAGCTTTTGACACACTGGTGTAAAAGGCTCCTTGCAGGCAGCTGCATCCTGCACTACCTGTATATTCTGAATGGCCCTCGAGGCCATGTAGTGTGCATTACAGTCATCCACCATTAAGGTGACAGAGGCATGAACAACCTTGGCAAAGTCCACATCAAAGAAAAAGTTGCAATTATTGCATCAACCATATCAAAGAGACAGTACTTCTGCTCACCAAGGCTCATGCCATGATCTATCAGAGATTCAAAAACCTTTCTAAATTATTAATCTAACTGTGAGTAAACCCCCTCAGTCAGATGTGTAAGCATCATCCCTGCCATTCTCTTTACATGCTTTCTCCAAACAAAAAGCATCACCTCTATCTTACCTGTATTGAGTTCCAGTGAGCTCATTCTCAACCAAACCCTATTTCAAGTAGGCACCGAGTAAGCAAAAGCACCATAACATCCAGATTTGAGAGAGAAAAAGACTGAGCTATATCAAGGTAAACCACCTCCTTTCACAGTGCGTTTAAGATAGCTCACTGTTACAAGTTTCACAGATTTTAAGGTCAGAAGGGACCTTAATGATCATCTAGTCTGACCATCAAAGTCACATGCAATTTGTAATTATTAAACAGTGTAATATTCTATATTTTTGTCAACACAGGAATTAGTGACAGCACAGTGTTACTCCCCGTAGGAAATTTAAAAAAAGAGACATCTTTGTAGTTATGTTTCTTTGGAAGCACATTGACAGAGAGGATTTTGAACAAAGACAAGACAAAATTTGTTTTGGTCTATAGAGAAGTTTTGATTAAATTCTTTAAAGGAAACAGATTTGCCTGTACAAAATGCAGCTAGTCACATTAGATACAGATAGCTTTAGTCACGATAATAGCAACAGGTTAAGAACACACAGTGAAAGGCCTGCTGTATAAGCACTGAAATTTATCTTTTAATAGATATATTATCTGCAAATGAATCCAATAAGCACATTTTCAACACAAAAATAATGCCTACTGTATAAAGATAATACAAGCAGAAAGATGTTAAAAATACAGAGAAGACTGAATATAAGATAGTGGGAGGACCAACATAAAGAGATTTAATATAAACATATGCATACTGATGTGTGTAGAACTGATTGTGTATTTAAAAATTGAGAGAAAAATGAAACTCCAAATCTACTGTAGATAGATTTGGGGTGTCTGTGGACAAACTGAACAGGAGATCATGTGAGTTGTCAAGGCACCCATTTGTATTCTGGGATGAGGTGGTGCAAGTATACAGAAGGTTCTCTTATATGTAGGGCCCTACGAAATTCACAGCCACGAAAATGCGTCATGGATCATGAAATGTGGTCTTTTGTGTGCTTTTACCCTATACTATTATAGATTTCACAAGGGATACCAGCACTTCTCAAATTGGGGGCCCTGATGCAAAAGGGAGTTGCAGGGGGTTTACAAGATTATTTTAGGGGGGTCACGGTATTGCCACTCTGACTTCTGCTCTGCTGTCTTCACAGCTGGGTGGCCGGAGAGTGGCGGCTGCTGACTGAGGGCCAAGCTCTGCCTTCACAGCTGGGTTCCCGGCCAGCAGCCGCCACTCTCCAGCTGCCCAGCTCTGAAGGCAGCACCGCCGCCAGCAGCAGCACAGAAGGTAGCAGTACCGCATCCCCTCCTACAATAACCTTGTGACACTGGCACACACACACACATCCCACAACTCCTTTTTCGATCAGGATCCCTACAATTACAACACCGTGAAATTTCAGATTTAAATAGCTGAAGTCATGAAATTTATTATTTTTAAAATCCTATGACCATGAAATTGACCAAAATGGACCATGAATTTGGTAGGGCCCTACTTATATGCTGTTATAGGGCTATCTGAATACTGCCTACATTTCTGGTGGGTTCATTTAAAAATAAATCAATAAATAAAATACTAAGAGGGCAACCAAAAGGATGAGAATATTATTTGTGATAATTGTTGAATGAAGAACATCCACATCTATACAGTTTCATTATTTACCCTTCTAAGCTTATAGAAAAGAGAATAAAATACTATTAAATACTATAAGTGTAGCTAGAAATACAAGAAAAGTTTGGTCTTATCTTAGTCACCAATGGACATGAAAATCCACAATATGAACATCTTAACATGAATCCACAAAAGTTTCAAGAGGCTTCCCCCTTTTAGAGAGACAAAATGCTGGGAAAGCTGAAAATGCAGCCAACATGAAAGTTACAAGACTAAGTGAGCTCATCATTGATCTTAAAAATCTGTGGAAAGGTAGAGCTGGAGAAGTAAAGGCAGGGAAAAAGAGGGTCACGGGGTCTGCTGTGGAATGGCGTCTCTGTGGAAATTCAATGGGTTAAGATATGCGCAACTTTTTGATGCTTATCTGATGTTCGAGGATCACTCCTTTTTAGTCATATATAAGCTATACTGGAGGCTAACAAAGAAAGTTTGCAGCAAATGTCATTCTTAACAAATCTCTTACCTTTTGCATGAACAAACAGCACCCAACAAAACTGGAAAACTTCAGAGACTGTGCAAGGCTGTCGTCTTTTGGAAAGAAAAATATCATAAGAATATAGCAACAAACTCAATGCATTCACACTGACAAAACAGCGTGCCTTAAAGTGTCCCATTACTTGATGGGATTAT
This sequence comes from Platysternon megacephalum, assembly GCA_003942145.1. Classification (NCBI taxonomy): domain Eukaryota; kingdom Metazoa; phylum Chordata; order Testudines; family Platysternidae; genus Platysternon; species Platysternon megacephalum. The sequence continues at coordinate 3,707,575 of QXTE01000059.1, forward strand.
CTGTAGAAGTCTACTGTCCCAAGGATGGGCACAACTGTACAGGTCTGTCGCATCTTAGGCACATTTAACATGCGCAATTTCAGCTTTACGCGGTCGGCAAAAACAAAACAAATAAAAAGAGAAAAATAACAATTTAAATACTGTTTCTGTAGTGCGGGCGATTCCGCCCGCCATTACACTCCATGTAATTTTGACTATACGCGATTTTCGCTTTAGGTGCTGACTGCAGAACGTAACCTCAGCGTAAGATGAGACAGACCTGTACAGGGAAGATTCCACAGTGCCTGCTCTCCTGTACAGCACTTTCATTGGGTATTACTAATCCTTCACAGGGTTCTCAATTAAAAAATGTGAGTGAAAATAATTCATTCACTTTAAAAACAAAAAACAAAAAAACCAACAACTGACAGATTTGCTTGTATTGGGTATTTGCTTGTTTCAGTCTGTAGCACAGAAAGAGGCGTATTCTGTTTTAATAAAAGTTAACTATAAGTTGAGCAGCATCAATAATATTTTTTTACTGTACATTTAAAAATTATCATCTTCATACATATACCAAGTGTTGCAAAATTACTGAAGATAGTAATAATTAGCAATGTGTTCTGAGAGTCAGAGTACAAAATGGCTTACAAACACTGTGCTTAATCAGTGGGGTGTGTAAAGTCCATCAGCACATTCTTGTAAACAATGAAGTATGCAATGTGTCTGGTATTTAATCAAGTGTATTTAGTGAAAACCAGATTTTTAGAATTGTGCACTCACAAAAACTGTGGCATTCATTTCTGCATACACAGTTCTACAAATCAGGCAATGTATTTTCAGTGTTCCTCATGTCTTACTTCAGTTAGAGACTAGACAAAATCTACCGTAATAAAACATAGATCTTCAATGTGGCCTTCATGTAAACCAACAGTTTGCTGCTACTATTTTGTTTAACACTGGCATATCAGCATTTTTTGTTTTGCTTTTAGACCCAGATGGTATTCTATTATTTGTGAATACCTGTTTCCCAATGTTATGTTTTTCATTTTTGTAACCTGAGATAATAAACAATTCATAATTTAAATTCAGAAACCTCTCAGTTTCTAGCACTGTCATATCCATTTTACGTCAGTCTCTCTAATAATCACTGCTAGTTAAATAAAAACAAATACTATGAGTGCTGTAAAAGAGCAGTTCTCAGTCTTAGTGTGGTGAAGTTGTTGTTTTTTTGTAGGGAGTTGCAACATTTTCCAATGAGCATAAATTTTCCTTTAAAAAAAAGTTTCTAGTCTTCCTAGGGATGGAGACAGCCACCAGACTGTGAGGTGCTATAGTAATTAGGTTTATTTAATATGCCACAAGAAAATGAGATAAAAAACAGTTAACGTGCCATATTCTGCGATGCTCTGGAGCCGATGCGGCCCCTGATGTGAGATAAAGCAGCCCTAACTTAGAACAGCTTTATCTGGATGCCAGTGGATCATTCCACAGCCCAGAATTACCAAGCACAAGTTCCAGTGATGTAAAGGGCACAGATTATAATGGGCCACGGTTGCTTAAGGGCCATTTTACAACACCTGCAAACCCTTATAACAAGGAAAAAGACAGTTACCTTTTCCATAACTGGTGTTCTTCGAGATGTGTTGCTCATGTCTATTCCACACTAGGTGTGCGTGCTCGCCACATGCACCGGTGTCGGAAATTTTTCCCCTAGCAGTACCGGTAGGGGAGCGCCCCTAGCAACCCACCCTCAGTTCCTTCTTGCCAGACAACTCCGACAGAAGGAAAGGAGGGCAGGATGTGGAATAGACATGAGCAACACATCTCGAAGAACACCAGTTACGGAAAAGGTACCTGTCTTTTCTTCTTCAAGTGATTGCTCATGTGTATTCCACAATAGGTGATTCCAAGCTATATCTGTTGGAGGTGGGTAGGAGTTCATAAATTCTCGGGATGGAGCACAGCCCTGCCAAACCCGGCGTCCTCCCTGGTTTGGGAAACGATCGCATAATGCGAGGTGAAAGTGTGAACTGAAGACCATGTAGCAGCCCTACAAATGTCCTGGATGGGGATATGGGCCAAAAAGGCAGCTGACGAGGCCTGCACCCTAGTTGAGTGTGCCCTCACAATTGACGGCAAGGGGATTCCCATCAGGTCATAACAGGTACGGATGAATGATGTGATCCAATTGGAGAGCCACTGAGTGGAGGTCGGCCGACCCTTCATGCGTTCGGCCGAGGCGATGAACAGCTGCGAGGACTTTCTGAACGGTTTTGTCTGCTCCAGGTAGAAAGCCAGAGCCCATCGCACATCCAGCGTGTGGAGGCGGTGCTCCTCACTGGATGCATGGGGCTTGGGGCAGAGGACCGGCAGGAAAATGTCCTGACCCATGTGGTAGGCAGAGACCACCTTCGGGAGGAATGAAGGATGTGGGCGGAGCTAATAATAATAATATTGGAGATATACCTATCTCATAGAGCTGGAAGGGACCCCGAAGGGTCATCGAGTCCAGCCCCCTGCCTTCACTAGCAGGACCAATTTTGCCCCAGATCCCTAAGTGGCCCCCTTAAGAATTGAACTCACAACCCTGGGTTTAGCAGGCCAATGCTCAAACCACTGAGCTATCCCTCCCCCGAAAATATATGGAGATATACCTATCTCATAGAACTGGAAGGGACCCTGAAGGGTCATTGAGTCCAGCCCCCTGCCTTCACTAGCAGGACCAAGTACTGATTTTGCCCCAGCTCCCTAAGTGGCCCCCTCAAGGATTGAACTCACAACCCTGGGTTTAGCAGGCCAATGCTCAAACCACTGAGCTATCCCTCCCCATACTGAGCTATCCCTCCCCCCGGACCATACCCTTATGGAACACCATGTACGGGGGCTTGGAGGTCAGGGCCCTGAGTTCCGAGACCCGCCTAGCCGACGTGATCGCTACCAGGAAGGTTACCTTCCACGAGATGTGCGACCAGGAGCATGTAGCTAGCGGCTCAAACGGGGGGCCCGTGAGGCGGGCCAGCACCAGGTTCAGGTCCCACTGTGGGACTGGGGGCCTGACGTACGGGAAGAGATGATCCAATCCCATAAGGAATCGGCCAGTCATAGCATGGGAGAATACCGTGTGGCCCTGCACTGGCGGGTGGAAGGCCGATATGGGTCACCAAGTGCACCTTGATGGATGAGGGCGCCAGGCCCTGGGCTCTAAGGTGAAGAAGGTAGTCCAGAATGAGCTGGATTGGGGCAGCCACGGGGAAAACGTCCCGCTCATCCGCCCATCGGGAGAACCGAGACCACTTTGCCAAGTAGGCTTGGCGCATGGAGGGTCGCCTGCTTTCCAAAAGGACGCGCTGAACCCCTTCCAAGCACATCCTCTCCTCCCGGCCTAACCATTGAGCAGCCACGCCGTGAGGTGGAGCACCGCTAGGTTGGGGTGGAGGAGGCGGCCCTGGTCCTGGGAAAGCAAGTCTGGGCGGGACGGAAACATCCACAGCGGGGCGACCACCAGGCCCGTGAGGCCTGTACCAATCCTGCCTGGGCCATGCCGGGGCAATCAGTAGAACCTGGGCCCTATCCGTCTTTATCTTTTCCAGGACCTTGCCTATCAGTGGGAATGGGGGGGAAAGGATAGCTCAGTGGTTTGAGCATTGGCCTGCTAAACCCAGGGTTGTGAGTTCAATCCTTGAGGGGGCCATTTAGGGATCTGGGGCAAAAATCTGTCTGGGGATTGGTCCTGCTTGGAGCAGGGGGGTTGGACTAGATGACCTCCTGAGGTCTCTTCCAACCCGATATTCTATGATTCTAGAAACTGGCCCGACCAGGACAGGAGGAAGGCATCAAAGATAGCGCCCCATCCCAGCCCTCCCCCTGGAGCAGAACCAGGGGCAGTGATGGTTCTGCCAGGTTGCAATCCGATCCACCTGAGGAGTTCCCCACTCTTGGAAAAGTCTGTACACCACCTCTGGGTGAAGGGACCACTCGTGCTGAGAGGAGAAGTCCCTGCTCAAGCGATCCACCCACAAGTTCCGGGTGCCCGGTAAGTGGTAGGCCTGTAGGCAAATGTCCCAGAGCCTGAAGGCTTCCTGGCAGTGGGCATAGGATCGGGCCCCACCTTGCCCGTTGATGTAAAACATCGAGGCCATGTTGTCTGTGAGAGCCCTGACCACCTGGTCCTCCAGGTGCGAGCGGAAGACCATGCATGCTAGCCTCACCGCCCTGAGGTCCTTGATGTTTATGTGGAGGGCCAGGTCCTGCGCAGACCACAGACGTTGGGTCTGAATGTCCCCCACATGGACTCCCCACCCCAGGTCCAATGCATTGGACACCAGTTCCATCAACGGGACCCCGCCTCTGAACGGGACCCCGCCCCTGAATGGGACCCCATGGAGCATGTTCCCTGGGGAGGACTATCATCGTAGGGAGGCGATCATCAGTTTGGGCATAGTGAGGACTTTGTCCATCCTGTCTCTGGCCTGGGAGAACGCCGAGGCGAACCAGAGCTGGAGGGGCCTCATCCTGAGTCTGGCGCGGTGGACCACATATGTGCATGCCGACATGTGACCCAAGAGCTGGAGGCACGCTCTGGCTGTTGTCACTGGAAACCTTGTGACCGTGTCAATGAGCCCTTTTAGGGTCTTGAACCTGCCCTGTGGGAGGGAGGCTCTGGCCGACGAGGCATCCAGGACCGCCCCGATAAACTATGCGTTGTACCGGGACTAACGTGGACTTGGTGTCGTTTACTAACAGGCCCAAAGTGGGGCATGTGGACAGAAGGAGCGCCACATGGTCCTGCACCTGCGACCGGGAGCTGCCCTTGACCAGCCAGTCGTCCAGATAGGGGAAGATCTGGACCCCACAGCGCCTGAGGTAGGCCGCCACCACAGACATACACTTTGTAAATACCCTGGGGGCAGTGGACAGACCAAATGGGAGGACCGTAAATTGGTAGTGTTCCTGCCCAACCGTGAAACAGAGGAAGCGTCTGTGTCCCTCGAATATATGGATGTGGAAGTACGCGTCCTGCAGATTGAGGGCGGCGTACCAGTCCTCGGGATACAGGGAGGGAATGATGGAGACCAGGGAGACCATGCGGAACTTGAGCTTCATCATGCACTTGTTCAGGCCTCGCAGGTCCAGGATGGGCCTGAGCCCCCCTTTGGCCTTCGGAATAAAGAAATAGCGGGAGTATCCCTTGCGTTTGAACTGCACTGGCACCACTTCCACCGCTCCTAGGCCAAGGAGCTGCCTCACCTCCTGCTCAAGCAGAGCCTTGTGAGAGGGGTCCCCCAGGAGGGATGAGAGTGGAGGAAAACTGGAGGATGTAACCCCGGGAGATGGTGTTGAGGACCCATCGGTCCGAGGTCAGCCGCAAACAGTCCGGGAGGAAAGCACACAACCAGTCGGAGAAGGGAAGCTTTATTGTAGGTGGATCCCTGATAAGAACTGGCAGGGCGCCCCTGGGCGTCCCGTCAAAACCGCCGTTTTCCTGCCTGTTTGCCCTTGGAGGACCCAGGCTGGGGGGCAAGCCGAGACTGCCTCTGCAGGCGTTTCTTATAGTCCCGCAACTTTTAATAAGCGGGTTCGTATTTAGTCCAGCCTCCTTGAATCTTTATTTTTCAAAGTAGGGGCTGGTTGGCCCTGCCGCTCCCTGTGGTTGACCGACTTGACCACCAAGGAGTTAGGGGCAGGGTGGGTGTATAGGTATTCATGCCCATTGGCGGGCACAAAATACTTGTGTTCCGCTCTCTTAGAGATGGGGGCCAATGAGCCTGGGGTTTGTCACAGGGCATTTGAAATTTTCGCCACCCCTTCGTGGAGAGGCAAAGCCACCCTGCCTGGTACCAAGGCGGACAGTACGTTAAACAGGGAGTCCGAGGGCTCCTCCACCTCCTCTGCCTGGAGGTGGAGGCTTGACACCACCCTTTTTAATAGTTCTTGGTGGGCCTTAAAGTCCTGATTACAGCGATCACTGAAATGAGTTTCACCCAAACAGCGTAGACAGTCTACGTGCGAATCACTCACTAGCATTGGGTGCCTACAAGTGTCGCACAATGTAAAACCCGGGGCATGCCCCGGCCCAGGTTGCACTAGCTAAACTAAACTAAAACTAATCGAGTACTAACTACAAGTCACATACACTGAACGAACAAGAGTTCTGGGGACAAGCTACAGCAAAGCAGTTCAGAAGCACCTTCACTGGCGGCAAGAAGGAACTGAGGGTGGGGGGAGCACGCAGCTCCTCTTATACCGTGCCATGGAGGAGCCACTCCAGGGGTCGCTAGGGGCGCTCCCCTATGGGTACTGCTAGGGGAAAACTTCCGACACCGGTGCACGTGGCGACTATGCACACCTATTGTGGAATACACATGAGCAAGAATGACAAGTTAAGGGAACATTCTTTACCTTTCCTCAACACCCACATATCACATTAGTCACTCACACCAATACACCATCTCTGCAAGGAACTCCCTTTCACCTCCAAGATACAAAAACACTACACATGCACAAAATCAATTTAACTCATACTTCAATGTGAGTTAACACCTACCAGCCAGGTGACCAAAAGAGATAGTGTTCTAGCACCCTCCCACTTTCCAGCAAGTACAGACAGGGGCTAGAGGCTTCTTATCAAGATATTACCTGGACTTTGCCTATAGACCTCCTTCTCTAAGACTTCTGCATCAGTCAGGCTAACAGGTTTAATTCCCTAGCTAGCAGATATCTGTTACATTTTTCCAAGCCTTTCAATAATACATTTGATGAATTGGGAAATGTTAAACTGCTATTGTTATAGATTAATCTAATGGCTTGTCTACATAGGTAAATCAGTGCACAGGAAGCTAGGGTATGAATTTAAAATGCATTAATTTCCTGACTGGACATTCTTACTGTGCACTCAGAGTGCCTTTGTGCGCATCAGCTTAATGCACTTTGGAACTGTACTGTACTAAACTGCTTACAGGGGGGCTCTTAGTGCACATGGGGAGTAACGAGTATACTTTAAGTTCACACCCTGGCTTACTGTGCACGAATATTCCCCTCTAGACAAGCCCTAAATCAGGATTTTGTAAACATTTGTCATTAGATTCATTCCCTAATGGAACAAACAGAAGATCCTCTGCACACAAATTTTGGGGGAAGGGAGGGGGGAGGGGGAAATCATGAGTGCACGTGCACACTAGGGTTGCCAGACGTCTGTTTTCAACCGGAACTCCCAGTTGAAAAGGGACCCTGGCAGCTACGGTTGGCACCGCCGACCGGTCCATTAAAAGTCCGGTCGGTGGCGGAGCAGGAAGACGGAGCTAAGGCAGGCTCCCTGCCTGCCCTAGCCCCGTGCGGCTCCCAGAAGCGGCCGCCAGGTCCCTGAAGCCCCTAGGAGCTCCAGGTGCTGCCAACGCCCCGAGTGCCGGCTAAGCAGCTCCCCCCATTGGCCGGAAACCACGACCAATGGGAGCTGGGGGGGCGGCACATGCAGATGTGAGGGCACCGTGCGCAGCCTCACTGAGTGGCTGCCCATGCACCTAGGGGGCCGCAGAGATCTGGCGGCCGCTTCTTGGGAGCCATGACAAGCGCCGCTGGGACCCCACACCTCAACCCCTTACCCTAGCCCAGAGTCTCCCCCCCTGCACCCAAACTCCCAACCAGAGCCTGCACCCCACACCTCCCTCCACCCCAACCCCCTGCCCCAGCCGAGCCCCCGCCTGCACCCAAACTCCCTCCTGTAGCCTGCACCCCAACTCCCTGCCCCAGCCCTGAGCCCCCTCCTGCACCCTCCCCCCGGCCCCACACCAGAGCCTGCACCCCCAGCCAGAGCACACACCTCCTCCCGCACACCAAACCCTTTGGCCCCAGCCCGAAGACCCCTCCATACCCCAAATCTCTCATCCCCGGCCCCACCCCAGAGCCCGTACTCCCGGCTGGAGCCCTCACCCCCCACCCCACCGCAACCCAACCTCCTGACCCAGCCCGGAGCCCTCTCCTACACCCTGAACCCCTGATTTCTGGCCCTATCTGGAGCCCGCACCCTTAGCCCAGAGTCCATCCCCTCCATCCCAGTGAAAGTGAGTGAGGATGGGGGAGAGCGAGTGATGAGGGGGTAGAGGGGGTTTGGAGCAGGGCCTCAGAGAAGGGGAGGGGCAGAGGTGTTCTGTTTTGTGCGATTAGAAAGTTGGCAACCCTAGTGCACACGAGAGAGATCAATTCCACTGTGAGCCTTCAACCAAAGAATCTTCTGCTGAGAATGAAATTATGCTATAAATCCTAAGGAAGAAGTGTGGGAGAGAAAAGCATTCCTTTTCTCCAGTTTTTCATTAGGCCAAACTATTCTGCCTCCCTAATACCAGACCTCTAAAAAGAGGGTATTGGTAAATTTAATAAATCTTTCCATATTCAAACAATCCTAACTGTAGTCTTTGGAGATCTGAGTTTCCAGACATTATGAACCTCTCATTGAGTGTTTGAAAGAATCCAAATATTTTCAAAGGGCCTCTTCTATCATCAGTAATAACAATGCCAAATGTAAGACCAACTCTGCTATATAAAAAAGACAATTGCGATTTTACTATTTTTGGTACCTCTCCCTCCTTTTCTAGGAAGGGGTCTGAACCCTGCTGAGGGTTACATATTAGTTAATACCATGTGCTATTGTTATACAGCAATTTTACCCAATCAGCCAACTCATCCTAAATAAAAAATGCTTTGGTGTCAAAACAAAATCTCCACTCAAAAAGTTCTTTTATTCTAGTATCTCCAATTCCCCCATTCAGGTTTTATACTGAACAGTATTCATATGTTCTGTTTGATCTGGCATGAATCTTGATCAAGCCAGATGGAATAATTCTTCTATTATTTTTCCCTTAAACTGATTACAGCAATGGTACCTAAAATCCTAATATCTGATTTACTGAATGATTTGAAAGGATGCTAGTACTTCCACATTAGGTCAGAACTACCTTTTCTTTATAAAGACTGATATTTTAAACTCCACATCACCAGTCCTTGCTTCTCTGAAAATAAACCACCCCAACTGACATGTCCTGTGCCACACCTCATCCCCAGTATAGAATTTTGCTATGAAATTTAGACAAAAGTAATAAAGTCCATGTTTCCCAAGTTTTCTTGTCCTTACACTTTTAAAAAGTTGCCTAAATTGGTTTGTTCAATAGATCTATTAGCCTCACATACAAGGGATCTTTGTATGACTTCAAGAGGCCTCATTAGTGCCTCTCCATTTCTGACAGTACTTCTATTTTGAAAGACTAAATTAGTTAAATGCTCCCTTAAGTAATTCTATTTATTTACTTTTTAAAATAAATCAACAAGGAATCCAGTTAACCTCAAAATTCTCCTTTGTCCATTTCCTCTATTTCCCTCTCTAATAAGTTCTTTTTTAGATTCTGCTAGTTTGATCAAATGTAATTTGTCAAGAAGTCTTAATCAGCTTTTATTCTGTTGGCACCATATGCCTATACATGTAATCATCTTAAAAGATTTCCAAACCATTTTTTTGTGTGGATGCTCCTGAGTGTGATTTTCCAGTTTAATGTCCAGAATCATATTAGATCTTCTCTTATAGTATTATCCATGCTAATAATTCGCAAGATTTACTCTTCTTATTATAGAATTATATATGGGATTTACTATAACTTTCTACTTCCATGTTATAATCAACTAATTCATTTTAATAACTGGTTCTGTTTCAAGTGTTTTAACTCTATGTTACAGCACATTCAATTTTTTGATCTTCCATAACTCAAAACCAGTATTTGGACAGTCCCAAATGGTCTTAGAAGTAAGGTTTAAATAAGCTCAGTTTTAAATATGGTACTAACGTGCTCACAGAAACATGCATTAAATATAAGAACTGAGAAAAAAATTAACTAAGTGTTAGAAAGGGAATATAAAGGCTGTGCAAAGTAGACATAAAGAATGCATCAGCTGCACAGATGGAAGCACCAATGAACGGGGGTACGTTTCCATCTTGGTTAACCAGTCAAAGGAAATCAAGGGAAGCCATGCTCAACATTAACAAACTCAGGCACATGAAATTTTGACAAGTACAGAATCAGAAAATGAGGAGTTACACCAAGCACATAAAATCTGATTATGTACAGCACATAAAATCTATTTAGTCTTTCAACAAGGCAATGGAATAGAAATTTACTACCATAAAGAAAAGCCCAGAAGAAAGAAGAACGACCTATTAATGAAACTGCAGGAATTACTAGGAGATACATTGAATTAAAAAATATAAAACTAAAGCACCAAGAAATTATCAATGAGCATTGCTCCAAAATCAGTTCGAAAAAGTAACAAACACACACCTCTGTTTTCTTCCTCTTTGTTGACGAGGTTGATCATCTTGAGGATACGTGAAAATGTCCTGGAAAATGGGTTCATACTTCTTAAAAATTACAGCAGAAACAGTGAAGTTTCTCTCCAGTCTCTCAGTACGTTCTCTGAATTGCAAGGGTAGATTTGCCATGTCTTCCCATTTCTTCATCTTGTTAAAAAACTCAATCAAGCTGAGAACATTTAAAAGATGCGGATGAGGAGTTTATTTTTATGAAACTATAAAAAAAACATTTTACAACAAAATGCAACACTTCATCAACTGTTGACAATGGTGTATACAGTTTGATAATATTGCATGATTACAGGCAGGCAAAGACAATTAAAACTCGGAGCACTCTTTGTTCATGAACAAGGTTGAGTTCAGACACCTAACAAGAACATTGTACCATTACTTGCTGGTGCTCACAGTGACTTTACACTGCACTTTAGTGGCTTTTTTCCACATATGCACCATCAGTTGCAGTGGCTCAGACTAGTCTGCATATTAAGCTTCCCCCATTTCCCTGAACCACTTATCTACTTTGGCAGGAAAGAACAAACAAACCCCTGCACTCTTCACAGTACTAAGGAAAATCTACAGCCACAGAGGGAAAAGACAGAACATGACATGTGTGTCATTTCTACTATGCTTTTAAATAAGCTATACCAGGTGCTCTCAAACTTCATTACACCTCGACCCCCTTCTGACAACAAAAATTACTACACAACCCCAGGAAGGGCGGATGAAGCCTGAGCCCACCCAAGCCCTGCTGCTCCGGGCAGGGGGGGGACAAAGCCAAAGCACAAGCCCCAGCACCCCAGAAGGGGACCCAAAGCCCAAGGGCTTCAGCCCCAGATGGGGGGCCTGTAACCTGACCCTGCCACCCAGGGCTGAAGCCCTTGAGCTTCAGCCCTGAGTCGCGGGGCTTGGGATTTAGCCCCCGGGGTGGGGCTCGGGCTTCGGTCTCAGGCCTCAAAGCAAGTCTAACTCCAGCCCTGGCGACCCCATTAAAATGGGGCTGCGACCCACTTTGGGGACCCGACCCACAGTTTGTGAACCACCTGAGCTACACTATATTTTTCATTTGCCTTATGGTTTTATTGCCCTTTCTTCCCTGACTTCTAATTCCCCCCCGCCCTCCCAACTTGTCTTTTATAACTGGATTCACCTAAATTTATATCCTGTCTTTACCTTCCTCTATTTCTTTTTGCTTTTTTTAACAAAACCTCTCTACATTTTATTTAAAATGTCAAACAATATACTTTATTAATTATTATTATATATCTATGGTTTCCTGCTATAATCATTTGTATGTTAGGCTGCTTGATCATCACAAAACACAATTGCATTACTGATTAACGCTGACTCAGCTGAGTCAATAGCTTTAGGAAATTTATTTTATTGCTTTTATGGATTTTAATCATGTGGTAAAAAGAGATTTGTCAAACTTTGGTACAAATCTTATCACCTAAGGCATGTCACAGGCTGAAGTGTGGAGGTGAAATGGAGGTTACATATCTCTCTGAAGGTTCTTCGAGATGCATGGTTCCTATCTGTATCCCACAAGTAGATACACAAGTGCATCATGCACTTGAAACTAGAGATTTCTAGCAACCCCCATCTGTAGGTTCGTCCCTGTGCAGTTATTCTCCTTGTGTTCTGAACTGATATAGGGGGTGGGGCAGGGCGATGACTCATCAGTCCCTCTTCTCATCGCAAACCAGATAAGTTTGAAGCAGAGAGGAACGAGGGTGGGTAATCGAATACAGACAGGGATTACACATCTTGAAGAACCTCCAGTTACAGGTAAAGATCTTCCATTTCTTTTTCGAATGCAGGGCCCTATGTGTATTCCACACATGGGTAATTGTTAAACAATCTTCAAACAGGAGAGGGTTCGAGGATACAGTTGGTATAAATGTCTGTAAAAGTACTGTCCCAAACAGATGTATCTGCAGAAGAGGACTGGACTAAGGTGTAATATTTTGTGAAGGTCTGGATGGAGCTCCAGATAGCCATCCTACAAATGTCCAGCACAGGTACTTCTCTCAGAGATGCCATTGAGGTTGTTTGTGCTCTACTGGAATGGACTCCCACTTCATCTGGGAGAGGAATATGTGCCAACTGATAAAGAACGATGCAGCCAGAGAGCCACATAGAGTCTCTGAGCAGATAATGCTTGTCCTCATGATTACTTTGCTATAGCAATAATCTTGGTGATTTCCTGATTGTCTTTCTATCTGCAAAGAAAGAAAGCAAAGCCCATCTGACACCGAGAGAGTAAAGTCTCCTCTCCTCTTTGAAAGTATGAGATTTTGAAAAGGATACTACTGGTAAGTGAATATGCTGATTCATATGAAACTTGGAAATTACCTTGGGGATGAATTTTGGATGAAGTTGAAGGGAAACCTCTAGTATGGCGTATGGCATAAGCCATAAGATCTCCTAGTTCACTTCTGGCTGATATGATGGCAACTAGGAAGGGGACCTTCATAGAGAAGTGGGACATGTCATCATGTGGTTCAAAGGGTGGTCTGGTAGTACTGATAGTATAAGGCTGAGATCCCACTGAGGTATTGGTTTCACCACCAGTGGTAAACGAGACCTTTCAGGAATCTCATTGTTGTTGGGTATGTAAAAATGGAGTGGCCTTCTACCAAACGGAAGGCACCACAGCAAACTAACAGAAAGCGCTGAAGTCTTCAGAGACAGGAAATAGCAGGAATATCTGCTGATTCTGGGGACAGCTGGTTCCATTGCATCCAGGCTGAGAAACGCTTGGATTGAGCTAAACAGCATTTTCTGGTGGAGTCTTTTCTGCTTCGATTGAGAATAGACTGAACGGTTGCCAAATACAAATGGTCTATGTCGGGTATCCATCCAACAGCCAGGCCATGAGGTCAAGAGGGTTTCGGGTTGGGATGTTAGATTTTGCTGTTCTACTAGCATACCTCAGGTGGCTTGTTCAGGATAACAGGAGAGCCTTGCCTCTGGATAATCAGACTAGTGCTGCTCTGACGCAGTACAGATGGAATTTTCTTGTTCGCCTGGGAGGCAAACAGATCCCAAGATGGCATTCTCCACTGAGCCAAGATGTCTTTTAGGACATAACTGTGTATCTCCTATTTGTGGTTTGTAGAAAAGTTCCTGCTGAGATTGTGTGCCAGAGCATCCTGCAGACCTGGAAAAAACGGTTACTCACCTTCTCGTAACTGTTGTTCTTTGAGATGTGTTGCTCATATCCATTCCAATTAGGTGTGTGCTCGCTGCGTGCACAGTCGGCTGTGGAGTCTCCTGTGGAGTCTCAATATATGACCCTGCCGACCTGATGCCTCCTCAGTTCCTTCTTGACGGTTACTCCGAGGGGAAGGTGGGTGGGTTTGGAATGGATATGAGCAACACATCTCGAAGAACAACAGTTACAAGAAGGTGAGTAACCATTTTTCTTCGAGTGATTGCTTATTTAGATTCCAATTAGGTGACTCCCAAGCCTTACCTAGGGGTTGGGGTTGGAGTTATGGAATCACTGATTGGAGCATTACTCTGCTGAAAGCTGCATCATCTCTGGCATGCCAGATGATGGTGTAATGAGAGGTGAACGTATGTATCGAGGACCAAGTTGTTGCCTTGCCGATTTCTTGTATCGGGACCTGGGCCAGGAACGTCACTGATGAGGCCTGAGCACTCGTGGAGTGTGCCGTAAGAGCCGGGGCCAGTATTTTGGCCAGCTGATAGCACATGCGGATGCATAGCATCGATAGACACTGTCTATCATTGATCCCCTGGATAGTTGTATGTTGGAAGAAGATGGCTCCAATACCTTTTAGAGGTTCCATCTGGGCTTGCCTCCTGTAAGGAAGCAAAGGGTCGTCTAGAACAACGGACATGGCCAACGAGAAGGTAGGCTCATGTTTTACCAGTGAAAGAATGTTCTGGCTTGTGCAGGGGGGTAGGGGAGACTCCCCTCTCCTCAAAGTGGTTTCTTCTGATAATGAATGAGGAGGACCGGACCAGCCAGGAAAGGACATTGTTGTTAGGGCAAAGTGAAAATATCCTCTGGTAAGGTAAATGTTTCAGTCCATCCTGGAGTTTGCGGAGTCCCGGGTGTCACCACCAACAGATCCAAGGCATCCAAGGGCACTATCATCAGCAGATCCCTCGTGGAGTGGGTCAGTACTCTCAATGAGGAGTCCAACATGGAGCTCCCTGTCAGTATCTGGCAGATGACGATCCTTCAGCCTCTAAGTTGGAGCCAGACCAATGGATCCCTCCACCTTTGCGCCTTTCCCTCTTAGATCCTCTTAAATCTTACGCCCAAGTCCTTAAGACCCATGCACAAGGATTCACAAGACCTGGAAAGAGTTGGGGATCCTTTCTCTTAGAAGCAGATCAGGAAGGGGATCAGTCCTTATGCCCATGAGTACACCCCTTACTCTTGCAAGAGGCAATGGTTTCTGAGGCTTAGCGGTTTTGGCCTCTGCTCTGGAACTTGTGCTCAGAAAGGTGCCTGGATCCGACTGGGGAAACTATACTAACTAGACTATAAAAACTCTAAAACACTAAGAATACTAAAAACTACATACAAATATATTTACAAATTCAGAAGAAACAATGTGAAGATTGCTTCGGACTCAGAGGATTCTGAATCAGGCCATGCAGCAGTAAGAAGGAACTGGAGAGGCGTCAATCTGGCCCACTCCTTATATCCTCAGCTTGGAGCACAAGGACAATAACTGCATAGCCACAAAACAACAGACACTACTTGGTAGAAATCTCCTGTCTCAGGTGCCTGGAGTGTGTGGAATACACACAGGGACCAGAACTCAAAGATGACATCTCTCCACTGTTTGAAGGAGAAAGTGTATGTGCACATGCATGTGTGTAAATGTCTCATGTGATTAGCGCAACTTAATACATTCTCACTTTCATTTGGTTATTAGCACTAAGTACTTGAGAAAAATCAAAACAAGAATATGATTATGTATTAAACAGGCAGCTCAGCTTTTACTTGATTTCACCAAATAAACCCCCCAAAACACACCCACACGTCACTACTACTTTTTATGGGCCTGCTTGTGATTCCTGAGGTTGAAAACCCAGCCTCAGAGATAGAAAAATACTGTGGTTACAACATGCTAATGATTCAGGTGAATTGTGACTAGATATAAAATCACAACAAAGTCTGTTAAAATGATTTTAACCTGAGTTAAACATCCTCATTCAGAATGATGGAAAGTTTTTATTAAAGACAAACTGTCTTTAACTCATGATAGTGTCTAAGAACAAAGGTCTTGCAATATAACTACACTGTGTGTCAAAATGCAGGAAATAAGAGTGAGTTAAAGATAATTTTCACCCTTCACTCTCAATTTCTAGACATTTGCAGGGGAAATGCAGTCTTTTACATTTTAACAACATAGTTGCACTTTTGAAAGAGCAATTACCTCTGTTCTGAGCAGCGCAAGATTCTTGTTAAGGATACATAGTTTCCCTCGACTGTCCCTCTGCTCACAGTTGGGACTGCCTTTCTGCAAGCCACATATAAGGCACATGCTAGCCAGTGTAGATCATTCCCCTGTGAATTAAACATTACGCCATTTAAAGGATACACTGACAAGTGTTTCTTTTACTTCAACTATGCATCCAATATAGAGAAAAAAGCAAAAAATAATCCAGTACATTTCAAGGGAAAGATTGTAAAGCTTAACTCAATTATTCAAAAGCTCTTTCTAGTTATAATGTAATGAAGGAATTTAAAAAATGCTAAAATTAGGTAACATCAAAATTACTGAAGAATCAATTAATTTACACTTACCAATTTCATGTTTAACCCAAATTTAACATGGGGCATTTAGCATGCTTTTTTACTTCTAAAAAGAGAAGATTATTTTAAATGTTCTATCACCTTGTGGATATGAAAGCAACTGCTCCTGGCTGCCAGAACATTCTTCTTCCCCAAATGTTCCTAAGGACACTTGTTCATTTTTCCTCAAAGGCTAAGAATGAAAGTTTTCAAGTTTGGGCTCTCCAGTCTGGCCGCACCCACAATCAATATAGTTAGAAACTTATAGACATATGAAACCGGACCAAGTGTATTTCATCAAGGTAACTGAAAGTGTCATACAGATGAAATTCAAGGCATTTTCTAGCAGCGGGCACATATATCCTAGTGTCCTGTCAGGGAATATCTTATTGGTAAGTCTATCATGTCACTCTCAATGTTCCAACTGCCAATATATACTCTGGTGGATGCCTCTCTATCAGAGCCATAATTTTCCTGGCCTGCAGAAAGATGATGTATTAAGACCAGATAAACCTATTCCTGATAAACAATCAGTACAAATATATATGAAAACAACTTGGTAGCAATTTAAATAAAATCATAAGACCTCAACTGACAAAGTACAAATCAGGGAAATCCTAACTGCATACAGCAGACATCAATGGATAAAATGTGTTATGCAGTAAGCTACTTTTTCTGCTGACAATGAATTGTTTGCAGTGTCATTGTAGCTGTGTTAATCCCAGGATATTACAGAGACAAGGTGGGTGAGTTAATATCTTTTATTGAACAAATTCTGTTTGGTGAAAGAAACAAGCTTTTTAGCTACACAGATTTCTTTTTCAGGGAGATGTTTGAAAACTTCTACCTTCCACCAACAGAAGTTGGTTCAAAAAAGAATATTAACTCAAACACCTTGTGTCTCTGACACCGAGTTAACATTCAAAATCTGGAATTGAGATAATTTTCTAAATTACCAAAAAGTTGATTTTAAATTTGGTGCTTTGACCTCACTGTTCCTTTCCAAATAAATCAGGCTTTTGATGCACGGTAAGAGGACATACATAAAGGTCCTCAAAGGAGGCAGAGTTAAGATTGTATTATGTGGAAAATATCCCATTAACTCAGCTTTTCTTGGTTTTCTAACCTTTGTGGTTTGGTGATTTATTTATTTTTAAAACAACTTTCTTATAAGTAGTATGTAACGGAAGCTGGTATTGCATCCTTTGAGTTTGGGAATTAAATTATCATATTCTGGTAGGGCACAAGCAGCACAGGGTACTGGCTGAGTGCTTGTATCTTAGTTCCACTTTAAATATATTTTTGCATATGAATAAAAAAAAGTTATATTTGCACAGTGAATTCTATTTAATTGCCATCCTACTGTATTCAGATATACATATTAACACTTTTCTTTACTGCCATGTTTATTTTTTAAGAAAGTTATCAGGTAGAAATATTTTTCGAATAAATTTGAATCTCAACTTCGGGGGATCAAATTTAAAAACTGAGTTTCCAAAAACTGACCACACAGAAGTATGTGCACAATTATGTGCTAGATCACACATAGAAACTGTGGTTATTATGGTACTGCAGATATTTGTATGCAAAATAGGTACCTATTCATGTAGCAATATTTGTGTGTGCATATCTCAGATTTTCATTCAATCACAGTAACTGTGTAAGCAAACTGGATGTGTATATTTTGGAAATCAGGCCCATATTATTTGTTTTCCATTACAGCTAGACAACAGTTTGCAAACCACACTTTTAAAACTGGCTGGGAGAATAGTCAGTTTTATTACTTAAATTTTGAATTTTCATTCTTTTAGTATCTGTGTCCTTGAGTTCTGAATTTTTTCTTTACTTTATTCTGTTGTTAAATCCAGAAACTAGTGTAATACGTGAAATAAAACCTATTTCAACATTTGGTAAAACACCAACACAAAAAAGTACTTTATCTGGATATAATACACAATAGCTGGAAAACATAACCCCATTAGTCCATATGGGAACATACATTGTGAACTACTGAATTGAACCAAAGAACCAACAGAAAGACTGAGGACACTGCATCACACAATGTGCTATGTTAATTTATAAAAAACACTTCATACCACCAGCAAATATTCCTTATTATATTTTATAAAAGCAGCAAAGCTTTAGAAATAGTAGACTTCACTTCAACTTCCCACTTTTGAACAAAGGTTTAATAGACGAGAAGAAATTTGTATTAGACTCGGTTTAACACATTTTTGGGTCTGAGGAACGTTGCAGAAACGGACACATGGCAATTTTAAAGGAATTGGAGAGAAATATCCTGGTTTGCAACTATCTCAGGCAGGAGGCCAGTTTGGTTTTGTCTCGATTAGGAAAAAAGTGAGATCCCCAGGTTAACACATCATAGCCCAGGGAATCCAACCCTCCTTCCTGCACGGGGCAACCACTAACACCCCTTTTTTGTGCCGTGGGGGGAGGGGCCTTAGGACTCCTGCACAGAGGGCTACTGAGCTGCGGAGGAGAGTCTCTGAGGCAACAATAAGGGATGCGATTCCCACAGCGATCCTGGTCCGGACTGTGTCTGTCACAGCGAGCCCAACCCCCCGCCGCTAGTCCTATGCCCCCCGCCTCTCCCCCCCCCCCTTCCCGTGCGCCCCCCCGGCCGCCCCTCACCTCCCTTCCCGTGCCCCCCCCCCGGCCGCCCCTCACCTCCAGGGTGTAGTTACGCTTCATGCCCTGGTAGCTGAGCCAGGCCTCGGCCCGGGCGCGCTCGTCCATGTTGAGGCTGCTGCAGAGCTCCTCATAGCGCTGCCGAGTGCCCCACTCCTCCGCCGGCGGGGAGGAGGCGCTGCCCGCGACCCCCGCTTCGGCCTCCTCCTCCTCTTCGCCCGGCATCCCCTACCCCGTCACTAGAGGGCAACGCCGGCCTGCCTCATACTGCGCCTGCGCCGGCCAGGAGTTGCGTTCGAATCCAAACACCCCGGCGCCGAGCTCCGCCCCACGCTGCACCCTCATTGGTCTGGCGGGGAGCCTCTACCAATCAACGGGCTCCTTGCAGGCAGGCGCAGTACACTTCGCCCTACGCACCCGCCTGCGACGGCGCCTAGGTGACCTATCCCAGCAAGCCGTGCCAACCGCCCCCCCCCCATCGCATCCCACAGCCAGGCAGCAAAAACTACCACGCCCAGCATGCACTGCGATGGCTCAGGCGGATAGACCTGGCCCGCTGCAGCCGCCCCCGGGAGCTCTGCCCTGAACTAGCGCGGCTTGGGGGCACGTGAACGCGAAGGCCACGTGGCAGCGCCGCTGACGTTTAACATGCATCAAAATTTAGGGCCGGTCTCCAGCCAGACTTCCACCCGAGCCACCGCACCGGCCTTTAACCCTAGGGTGACCAGAGAGCAAGTGTGAAAAATCGGGACGGGGGTGGGGGGTAATAGGAGCCTATATAAGAAAAAGACCCAAAAATCGGGACTGTCCCTATAAAATCGGGACATCTGGTCACCCTATTTAACCCCCACCTGCTGTTCTCTCGGTGCAAGCCCGGGGGGAGGCTCATCGGGGAACGGAAGTGTTGGATTTCAACGCGCTTCCAGCCCCAGTTCTTTGTGAGATGGGGGGGCACAGTCCTGTTCCGCGAGGAGAACGGGGACTTTGGAACCAGAACTGCCGGGTTTTACACCTGGCTCTGTCACTGCCTTGCGCTGTAAGCTGGGGCAATTCACAGACTCCTTCATCTCATTTTTACCAGCGAGGAAACTAATCTTTACATACCTTGCAGGGTTACATGAAGCTAATGAATGTTCATTAGATGCTTTGGAGGTCTGCAGATAGAAGGCACAATAAAATTACTAATCGTCTTTTCCAGTGAGGCATTCAATTAGATAAAAAGCCAATTTATATAAAATTGACCAAAAAACGGGCCAAAATTTTTTCTAATGCCAAATGAAATAAGCCAGTGGAATTCAGTGCCCCAAATAAGTTTTAGACTTTTATGAAGAATAGGTTCTGCAATTATGGGCAGTAACTGTTAATGGAGCATGCAGTCTTTCCTTTCTGATTTCAATCCCACTGCTTGTTGATAGTGATCAAAAGTCATTCCTATCTGTCAGTCAACCTGAAATGAACTGGTAGGTCTCAATTTTCAGAGGATATAAGTGGTCACATAAAGTAAATCCACTACCATTGGCTCTTTTCACCAAGAATAGGCGGGGAAATTGAACAATCCTCTCAAACTTATGTACCGATGAAGTTTTAATACTGAAAATCGGGGAAAGTCAAG
Organism: Platysternon megacephalum; assembly: GCA_003942145.1. Taxonomy (NCBI): domain Eukaryota; kingdom Metazoa; phylum Chordata; order Testudines; family Platysternidae; genus Platysternon; species Platysternon megacephalum. The sequence goes on from QXTE01000059.1 coordinate 3,727,951, forward strand.
AACATTTTAGACCTTTGCTGTGAAAGGTGTTTTAACTATGTCTATTTGGTCTTGTACTAGTCAAGTTTCATGTCTACATCACAAATACTAAAAACTACTGGGATGATTTTATACATAAAAGTGAAACTGAAAAGCAGGGAAGGGTGACTTGTGCAGCCCAAAACAATTTATTTTCCAAGAACTAGGACAGGGGTCGGCAACCTTTCAGAAGTGGTGTGCCGAGTCTTCATTTATTCACTCTAATTTAAGGTTTCGCGTGCCAGTAATCCATTTTAACATTTTTAGAAGGTCTTTTTCTATAAGTCTATAATATATAACTAAACTATTGTTGTATGTAAAGTAAATAAGGTTTTTAAAATGTTTAAGAAGCTTCATTTAAAATTAAATTAAAATGCAGAGCCCCCCGGACCGGTGGCCAGGACCCGGGCAGTGTGAGTGCCACTGCAAATCAGCTCGCGTGCCGCCTTCGGCACGCGTGCCATAGGTTGCCTACCCCTGAACTAGGATTTGACATTTTTAGTCTACTCTAAAAACACTAGATGGCACCAGAGAATTAATCTAAAGAGCATGAAAGATTACATAACTTTTGCTAACAGTTACTGTGAGTCAAACCTACAGTCCCCAATGTAGCAACATTTTCATTTAAGTCAATAGTACTTTAGGGCCCAATTCCCCTCCGAAGTCAAGGGACAAAGTCCCATTCATTTCCATGGGAGCTGGATGAAGCCATGGGACTGGAAGACTGGGCTCTAATATGCTAATTGTTAACAGACTAGTTGGAAGCACAAATTAAATTTACCTTAAAATATGACTAATGGGAAAAGAACAGTGCCTTTTAAAATAGAATGGTAAGATTTTCATATGGTCTTATAGTCACATGTTCATAACATTGTGAAAATTTCTCCTAACAAATTTTCCATGCTTGATTTTAGTCTGGGGTCATTCTCCTTCCTCCCCCCGTTTGAGCAAGCTGATTTGAGGTGGGGTGTGTGTGTTTAAAAACACTTTTCTGCTCTGATCACTCAAAATGGCTAAACCTTTTCAATTTAAGGTCCTGATCCTACAGATCCTCAGCTGGTGTTAATTGCCATAGTTCAGTTGATTTCAGCTGAGCAATAGCAGCTTACACAAGTTGAAGATCAGGGTCTGTGAGCAGTCCCACTGAAGTCAATGGGATTACTCACACAATGCATAAAGTGAAGCACATTAATAATTCTTTTCAGGATTAAGGCCTAGATGTTCAGGATGACTAAATCCTCACTGAAAATTACCCAATAACTATTTACAAAAATAATAAAAACAAACCTGAGTTAGAAAGTTAAAAGCACTTAAAAACAGAGTGATTTTCCTAGTGTGGGGGCAACTTTAAGTGAGGCACAGTCTACATAGCTAACTAACTCTGTGCCAGCCAGAAAGGTATGCCAGGGGCAATTGTTTTATGGCTTTCCTGTTAAGCTACATATACAATATTACTCTCAAGAAAAAAGCAATTACAAATATTTTACCACAATGTTTTATTGTCTAGTGATAAATATATTAACTGATCATTTCCCCTGAAGAGTCTCCCTTAAGAGAAAATATTTAGAGACAGAAATCAAGATACCAAAAATAACACACATAAAAAGGTCAATAAGCCATGGGTCAGAAGTAAGGTTGTGGTGTGGTGATGAAATATGCATATTTCCCTACCTTTTTATGTGCCTGGGTTTTGTAAATGATGTGATAACTACATTGTTTTCACTTAACAACCGTAATTATTTATTTTTAAAGAAATTTTGTATTTTAAAATATATAGTATCTACCTTTTCTATAGATATTTCAAATTATATATTGAAATCTTGTTGCTCTTGCAAAAGCAAGCTAATCTGCTAATATGCACAAAGCTCAATTGTGCAAAACCAGATCAACACATCTTTAAAAAAAAACATTAGGAAAAACAAACCTCATTTAAAATTTTAATTGCTTAACTCAACTCATTGTGTCCCTCTAACTCACTTCTAAGTGCCATCTAAGGCCCTGTCTATATGAAATTTTCAGCCACCAGTACTACTGTACTGGTGCAACCCCCTAATGTAGACACTGATGATGTCAATGGAGTTCTGGTCCATGATTAGGGCTCCTAGATGGTACTGCAATATAAATAAACAGACTTTTCACCCCGGAAACGGCCCTGGGAAAGATTGGGAATGACATTTCTTACAAGACCACCAGGCGGATGCAGGGAGCTTTGGGAGCTGACGGGTTGTTCCTGGGTTTCACTTCCTGAAACAGCTTAACCTCTTTGAATGCAATAGTTATAAATTCAAATTTCCCCTCACCAAATGGCATTCTAAAAGCCAAATGTATCTAATACTGTATAGCAACCAGTGCACCTAACGTCACTGGTGATTCTACCAGAAATTGTGTGGCAGCTAGCTCAAAAATTCTTCATCCATGGCATTGCTTTGTGATTCTATTTTATGTTAGCTACTGCCAGGTTGGTGACCTAGTTGAGCGATTGCAGTGACCTAGCTATGTAAAACAAATGGGTTGCAATCTTGAGGGCCAAGGTAACAACGTCAAAATCTTTGCACTGGCAGATGACCGAGCCCAATCTGTTCATCAGGGTAGCAAGAGAATCAATTTAGGGGCAGATTTTGAAGTAATGGCTGCTACCTTGCCATCTACCTTCGCCAGATTGGCAGGTAGTGTTCGATGCATCGTGGATCGATTTATCGTGTCTCGTCTAGACGCAATAAATCGATCCCCGAATCGACGCCCGTACTCCACCTCGGCAGGAGGAGTAAGCGGAGTCGACGGGGGAGCCGCGGCGGTCGACTCGCCGCTGTGAGGACGGCCAGGTAAGTCGAACTAAGATACTTCCCTCTTCAGCTACGTGAATAGCGTAGCTGAAGTTGCGTATCTTAGTTCGAACCCCCCCGCTAGTGTAGCCCAGGCTTAAGAAGTACTTCTCAAAGGAGTCAGGATACTTATCAGCCATAGCTTGGTCCAGATTAGGCTAGTCCAAGTCAACTAACTCTTGGAGAGATTTTTGCATGGAGAAAGTAGGGCATACCTAGGAATTTTTTCTCCCAAATATGATTCTTAGCCTTTCCAATGTGGATTTGCATCATCAAGGTAGCCAGTGCTCTTATTGCAGTGTTGCCAACTCTCACAGTTTTATTGTGAGTCTTGCAGTAGATGTTTTACTTAAAGCCTCAGCTCCCAGAGATAAGTGATTATAAGAGTATTTCAGATTTTTTTTTTAAAGCAGTTAAGTTACTAGCCCTTGTGTTTGCTGAGAAAAGCTTGAAAGATGTGATCGGCGTGCACCCTGAAGGCTCAAAAAACAGAATGCAAATAAAAAACTTTAAAAAAAAAAATCACCATTTTTTTAAGCCAATCATGATTACTTGGGGCCTGACTCATGATTTTTGAATATTCAGGGCTGGCAATACTATGACTGTAAGGGTTTGTGTGTGTTTGGGAAGAAGAGGCAATTCCTTATTTGAGTCTAGATGATGTGTGTTGGGTAAAGTGGGGGGTAAACGAAAGTTATGTCTATACTTTATGGCCACGTGCAGAGTACAGATGCTATATGCCCAGCTAGCAGTGTAGATTTGAGGCATGGCTTATGCGAGTAGCTTAGAGCAGTGGTTTTCAAACTTTTTTTCTGGCGACCCAGTTGAAGAAAATTGTTGATGCCTGTGACCCAATGGAGCTGGGGATGATGGGTTTGGGGTGTGAGAGGGGCTCAGGACTGGGGCAGAGGGTTGTGGTGCGGGGTGGGGCCGGGAATGAGGGGTTTAGAGTGTGGGAGGGGGCTCTGGGCTGGGGCAGAGGGTTGGAGTGCCGGGGTGAGAGCTGTGGGGTGGGGGTGCAGGCTCTGGGGTGCGGCCGGGATGAGGGGTTTGGGGTGCAGGAAGGGGCTCTGGGTTTGGGCGGGGGCTTAGGGCTGGGGCAGGGGATTGGGGCACAGGCTTACCTCGGGCGGCTCCCGGTCAGCGGTGCAGAGGCAGGCTTCCTGCCTGTCCTGGCACTGTGGATCGCGCTGCACCCCAGAAGCGGCCAGCAGCAGGTCCGGCGCGGAGGCGTGCAAGTGGCTCCGCGTGGCTCTTGCCCGCAGGCACCGCCCCCCCAGCTCCCATTGGCCAGGAACCGGCCAATGGGAGTGTGGAGCCAGTGCTCAGGGTGGCGGCAGCACGGTGTCAGAACAGTTAGGGACTAGCCTGCCTTAGCCAGACAGCACCGCTGACGGGACTTTTAATGGCCTGGTCGGTGGTGGTGACCAGAGCCGCCACGACCCATTGCCTTACATTCCGCGACCCAGTACTGGGACGTAACCCCCAATTTGAAAGCCACTGGATTAGAGTACCTAACATGTCAGAATACAAGGGTATATACACTATATCTCTCTCAACATGTCTAAGCAGTGATTCCCTCACCTACACTACTGTTTTTAGCAGTATAGTGTCCCGCTGCCTCTCCCCTGCCAGAGCCTTTCCTCACTACAGTGAAAGGCTCCCTCCATTGCAGGAGTGCAGAGCTGAGCTCTAGCCACTCATTTTGTCAGAACAGACACAATTGTGATCAAAGCAGCAGGAAACACCCAAGCTGGCACAGCAGCAGCCACAGCTGAACTGCAATACAGAGTCTGAGGAGAGGCTGCCACTGACAGGAAGACATGGTAGAAGAGGGCCCCTATCCAACAGGACTCCCAACTGTTGGAAATAGAGTAGGTAACATGGTGTCATCTCCTACATCCCGAGAAGAGTTGCAGAGGTTGCAATGGGAACTGTCCCCCCATCAGCCTAGACACAGGACAGGAATAGACTGAAGTGAGGAAAGAAACAGCCAAAATCTCTCTCATGCATAAAGGTGGCAGTAAAAGGGATGCCCAAAACAGATCTTACCTGGGGCACTCACATGGGTTTTTGCACCCTTAGCACATGCTCAGAGATGAGTTGGAGAGCAGGCAGGGAAGCAAGTTTTTCTCTCACAGAGGAATCTCAGGATGACCCTTTCACCTGGAGTTTCTGACTTATATTCTTTCCTGTTCCTCCTTGTATTCCTTCCTTCTCTTTTTTATCCATCATCCTTCCGTCTGGGGGAACTGGAAGAAGAAAAGCAGAGAGATGAAGCATGGGCTACCCGATTCCAGGACAATGACAAAAAGGCACAAGGAGAGATTAGTCTCAATTTGCCTTATTTATTTAAATTTATTTTCTTCCTGATAGGTGAACATTCCATAGTCTCGGATTCATTTTAAGTCACGTAGGAGGAGGCTCTTGTACAGTGGTAATTTTGTTTTCAGTTTTCTTCTAAATTGTTTTAAATTAGAGTCCACAGTATTGAATTTTATCCAAAATTAATAATACAGAAATAACACAGCATTTTCAGGGAAGAGAAATTATTCAGAATGTAGACATCCATCTCCACATTCTCCTTGTTGGTCAGCCCACATCACCTCAACCAAACCCTTAACTGTTCACTTTTAACTCTTGATGGAAATACTCTTTTCTTCCCTGCAAGTGTATTTTAATTTTGTAAATTCAAAACCAGCCATTTAAAATTGTTCCACAGGGAGCAGATCCTCAGTTGGGGGTAAACTGTCATAGCTCACTGACTTCAATCAGAACTATGACAATTTACCTCAGTTGAGGAGCTGCACCTGTGCTCTTGTTCATGTCATCAACATCTCAAGTGCTTCACCAGATGTTTCATTACCACAAATGGAGTAGGATTTTGTCTTTAGAGAGTAGACCACCACCTTTGTTCATGCACTGAAACAGGATCCAGTGAAGGAACACGAAGTTATTAGGCCAGATTATCTATTTCACTTGGATCCTTTTACTCCACCGAGTGGAAATCTCCCACACATATCCAGCAGGGGATACCTCCACACAGGAGTCTCCTCAGAAGGCATAGTGTTGACAGAGCCAATTCCCTACACCTCCCGTCCGAACCAGCAACATGCAGTGAAGGGGGAGTGCGTCTAGAGCACAATGCATTCTGGTAATCCCCAACTGATGTATTGTTCTTAGGTAACCAGTTACCTGTCTGCCTTTCCACCCACCCCTGGAATGCAGTGAAAGACGGATGCCATAAACAATCTGGCCCAATTGTTTACTTGGTCTAATCTGAATGATCTCCTTCTGACTCAAAAATCTTGTGCTAAACTCCAAGACTTTCCCCTGGGGAAAAAACAACAACAACAAAACCTTTACAAACCTCTCTGATGTTTTGTCCTTATAATTCTTACATTTCCATTGAAGGCTTTTAGCATTAGAACATCTTAGTACTTAAAAGTAAGCGTGAATTACACCTGTAGCCATGTTTATTTGAAATATGGTGAGTACTTAATTGCAATATGCAAGTTCTGCTTCCTCAAGGAAATTTTAATTGAAACTTTAATTTCAGAAGAAACATTTAATCATCAGAAATCATTTTATCTGTGGTGTCTCAATTATGCTAGAATTAGACTATTTGCAATTCAAACCTGTGGTTAAAGCAAAATTATCAGGATTATTACATTCTAGAATCAGAATGCAGACAATGCATTTTAAGCAGCTACACTCACTTCAGGAAATCAAAACCTTGTTATTGTCCTTTCCTCTGAGGTGACTACAAAGAATGGCTCTCTACTTACTAAAATAACATCATCACGTTAGTTAGTAAGTCAGAAAGCTATTTGCTGCAGTGCATCATCATCTACATTAGGAATTATTGAACTGGTGTAGCTACACAGATGCAACCCCTCCCCCTCTCAAAGTACATGCATGTCACTGGTATATACATTGAAAACGGGGTAAACTGCAGTGGTGCAAATCCCATTTTACACCAATGCAGATTCTCTACACTAATACTGGTATAGCTAAACAGTGCAAAAATTCCGAGTGTGGACAGACCTTAATAATCTTTACAATGCAAAGTATGTATGATGCATTACATCCCAAAATGCTTTATAAAATATCACAGATATACAAGCCATACACAGAGATCATTTAATCCGCCTCTTTAATGCAGCCAATACTAAGGTGAAACATCTTTTTGACAGTGTAGTGGTGGTGTAATAATTTAGGGGAGGAAGTGAACAATACCATATCCAGTTGAAATTGCAGGGAGAGTTTAGGTAGAATTAGCATCTTGGGCTGGAATTTGCCCAAAACAGCAGATTTAAAATCTCATCTGGTATACCAAACACTATGAGTCTTGAATGACCACTGATATTCATGACTTGTTAATCAGGTGCACTTTGCTACCTGAGGTGCTAACTCCATGCTAGGATATTGGTTCAGTACCAATTTACAAGACTGTCACTTCATCTGTACATATACACTGCAGCTGGGAGCATGCTTCCCAGCTTGAATAGACCCCTGCTATCTCTGCTCAAGCTCGCAGGCGAAAAATAGCAGTGTAGCAGCACAGGCGGCAGTTCAGGCTAGCCACCCGAGTGCAAAACCACCCAGAACTCCTGGGTACATACTTGGGCAACTAGCCCAAGCCACTGCGTGTGCTACCCCTGGCTACACTGCTATGTTTATTGCACTAGATTCAAGCAGAGCTAGCACATGTCTGTCTACTCAAGCTGGGAAGTAGAGGTACTCACTGAGTCACCAACACCATTGCTTACACCAGTGGGTCTCAAACTTTTGTACTGGTGACCCCTTTCACATAGCCAGCCTCTGAGTGTGACCCCCCTTATAAATTAAAAACACTTTTTAATATATTTAACAACATTATAAATGCTGGAGGCAAAGCGGGGTTTGGGATGGAGGCTGACAGCTTGCGACCCCCCCATGTAATAACCTCGCAACCCCCTGAGGGGTCCCCATCCCCAGTTTGAGAACCCTGGGCCTACACAATCTGTATATTCCTTTGAAATCTCTTTCAAGTACTGATCCTTCTACAGTTTAACTTGTGAGAGATCTGAAAGGATTACATCCAAAGATGGTATGGCTACAAACCATATATATAATTTTCTTTATTTATCAGCTGCTTTGAAATGTATGACTATTTCTTCTCAAATGAGCCCTTTGAAATAAAAACAAAGCTATCAGAGCTTCTGCCGGATCTGCAAATTTAAAATAGGACAATGACAGGTTAAGTAAATTAGGTATACATTCATCTGAAAAAGGAGTAACAGAGAGCACATTCAAGACCTAAAGATAGGATTCAGATGAGAATAGATAAGATGGATGCCACTGAACTAACAGTGAGTAGCAGACTGAAACAAGAAGGCGCAGACAACTAGGGAGCGTACAGGAAAAATATATTTATCCTGAGTGGCTTAAACTAAAGGTAGCAATAGTAGTTGCAGCTGCCAACGTAATCAAAAGATTTAGACAAGCACTTAAAAGGTAACAGGATATAAAAGCAAAACAGATTGATAGACAGATTTAGATGGGCATTATGGCTCTCCCAGCCACATCCACCTTCTGGCCTAATATTTTACTATGATAAAATACTAGAAATAAATGACTTTAAAGCAAATAAAATTTTGGGCCTAAACCTTGACAGTCTCCTCTTTCCTAGCAATCGCTATCAGGTGGCATATTTCAAAGATTGTGTGGCTATTAATGGTTTATTTTGTTTATAGGATCAGAGATTTATTCAGTATAATTTGGCTGTTATTTTCCCTTCAGATTTTCATAAAAATTAGAGATTAAGATTCATAAGGTTATCTAGTGCCTTCCCCTGGCTGTGCAGGATGTGATATATCTGTCATGTTTTAAAATGACCTTATTTGTGTAAAATAACCTGGTTTTTTTTTTAAATTGAACTGTTCTTGGTTCAGCAAGTTATCTTGTTATAATACTGTATCTGAATAACACTGGTAGAATCAGCACAATACCCATATAAATGCTACAGGAAATAGGCTGAAATGGATTCTCTCAGAAACCAGGGAAGAACACCAGTAAGTTACCATTAACTAATTCACAGAATTTGTATGTAGTTATATCAAAACAGTTACATGACCTTGACTTGAATTCTTAACTTCGAATAACTTCAAGTTTTATATTTTGTAACACATCTTAATGTGTGTTTTAACACCTTGGCATTTTACTAATAGCTTCACCTACACTGCTCACAGGTATAAATTTAATCTGTATTCATGTTAAAAATTATTTTCATGTATCAAGGCTGACATCATGGGTAGTCAAAGAATATGTTTAATAAAAAATAATTAAACTTCCATTTCCTCTATAGAACATCATAGAAAGTAATTCAATAAATTACAAATGACTTTTTAAGACGCTTGTTCAACTACAGAAAGCAAATTCAGACTACACAGAACACAACTGGCAAATATTGCAAATGTCCAAAAGAAAAACTGGACTAAGACTTGTATCATGAAGCCTGAAACAAGGGATAGAAATACAAGGCAGTAATAGCTAAAGTTCTTTTAGTAACTACCAACACACACTTTATCATCACCTTGGATATCCTTTTCACTGTAACCTCAGTATTAGTGTAAATCTACTGAAGTTTCCTTACAACCCTTAACTTTATACAACCATATTTGCATATTGTTTAGCTGATAGTGGGACACATTTTTCCTCTTCCAATTGATAATGATTAAAAATAAATCCAATACATTATGTTCAAGTCTATATCAGCCTTAATTATTTTAAACTGTAATTGCCTTATTACATAGAAAGAAAATCATAGAACGGTAAGCAAACTCACTTGACCATAATTAGGAAAATACTTTATTTAATAAATTTGATATAAATTAGGTTTTAGCCACAAGATTTAGTATTTCTTTTGTGGGGTAAGGGTGTTGTTGAAATACTCCATCAGCAAACTAAGTTAATAACTGTGTTTGAAAAACTTTGGCTATTTCATAGATGCATCCTAGTTAAACAAAAGTGCTACATTACAAAGGGCAAAAATATTAAATATGCAATACATCCCTTCATGATGAAGAATTGCTACACCCTTCTCTTGGCAGGTTTTAATTTTCACTATTGCTAAGACACTGTATGAAAGGCCAAAATCAGAATACTATTGTGGGAAAATACAGTAACCAGCACAATCCAAATGGGACTTGTATAATTGTGTAATTACATTGTAATACTGCTTCTAATCATGGGGTTAATTATTTTGCACATAGAAACGTATAATGTATTGGAAAAGTTCTTGGTAAAAACAAAGTCTTGTTTACTATACAAGCGAGCAACAGAACTATATCAAAATATACAGTTGGTTTTTTTTAATGTATCCCTTTGAAAAGCTTTTTTAAATTACTTCTACTAGTACCTGTATCTATTCTCTCTGAGCACTTCCCTATTCTTGGACCACAAATGAGATAACTAAAGTCAATTGAAATCTCAGTTCAAACATGTAAGTGTGAATCTGGGCCTCCACCATGTCAGAGTAATAGCAGCTTCAGCAGAAAGAGGAATCATATCACACATCAAATATTAGACTGATTTTATACAGTAAAGGGTTCTAAGGATTTGGATTTGAACAGATGTCTTATGCCCTGTTATTGTTGTTTCCAGGAATAACTTATCTGTCTTTACTATTCAAAGTGCTTTTTTAAATTTTAAATTGGGCAACTCAGCATAATATATAAATTAAATCCTCAAGAATGATTTTGGGTAACATTTCGTCATAACATTTCATCATATTTAAACCTGTAGAGAAGTCTAAACTCAAAATGAGTTTAAACTATCAATATTCTTCTTTACCATTATTATCTGGTAATCCCAGGAGGCTGTGTTACATAAAACACAAATAAAAATCTACACAAACAAAGCAAACAAACATTTTTTTACATGAAGTATGCAGTGTTGAAAGGTCTTTTCAGTGGCACTTCATGACAGTTTGCCTTTTCTGAGTTTTGGGGATACTACTCCTCAATCAGGACATTGTATTTCTGTGGAGGGAGCCCAAAACTTTGCAAGGTTTAAACTAAATAGGTCTCTGTGGTGCCAAAGTAGGATGAGATAGGACTATTTTGTGTCAACTTCCCTTTACTGTTATCAAAGAGAACGCTTCTGATGAGAAAAAACAGTCCTATCTCTTGCCAGATTAACATGATATCATAGAGGGTGTTTTTAAAAACAAAACAAAACCTTAAAACAAGTATAGAAACCAATGTAAACTTCCTAAACTAACTCAGCTGAGGTAACAGATAGCCAGTTTAACTGGCTGATTGGGAAACTTTTTTCCTCCTTTTAAACACACTTGTACCTGAATTGGAAACATCAGCAGTGCATCGCAACACTACAGCATTTTCATGTAATTAAAGCAATGGATGGTGATGTAGATTCTACAGCTTTCATGACATTCATTAGCTGCCCAAATTATTGCTGAGTTTTGATCTGTAAATTATAAGTGTCAAGGAGGCTGTAAAACTATATTCAAATTAAATCAATAATATGCCTAAAATATTCTGTGTTCACTGCAAATATATTAAATATACAGCTCTTACTGAGCATTATTTTCATAAAATAACCTCCCAACAAAATTATGCCATTTGTTGTAATTTTACACCATTGTGTATTGATAGTACATACAAGTTCAGAAACTTATGAACTTCAAGAAATATTACATGCAAAACATCTCTGAAAGCAGTTTGCACTTCTAAACAAATACTGAAAGTTCAGTCAATAAATCATTTGATGCGCTCAACACTGGGTTATTTACAATGAAATAATTAAAGAATAAATTCAAAATCAGTTCATAATTTAAGTACATAGTCTGGGGTCAGTCTTCATCACTAGAATCTGAATCCTCAGATGAAGACGATGTACTGTCAGATCCAGATGAAGCATCTGCTTTCTCTGAACCCTCATCTGTGCTGTTTTCATTATGAGAACTTGGCTCTGTTCCCCCTTTGTCTTCCTGATCTCTAATCCTAGAATTTTCCTCCTTTTCCTCTGTAGCCTTGGCTGAGCCTGTGTCATTGTTTTCAGTGTTCTGTACATCAAAAATATTGGATTGGGACAATGCTGGGATATGAAGATTAAGGCCTGGAGTGAGAAGCATCCCTGGATAAAGTATATTGGACAAAAGTAACGGGTTAAGAGCTAAAGGGTTGGCAGCAGCAGAGGACGTAGAGGGAGAACTTGACACAGAGTCTTCACCACCATTATTTGCATGTTGGTTTTCTGTCCTTTCTTTCTTTACATCTGGCTCTTTTGAGTCATTTCCCTTTTTCTCCTCTGAAACAGTTTCTGTAGACTTTGTTAGGAGTCCTCCCATACCCAGCAAGTTTGGTAATCCAGCCATTCCTGACAGTAGCATGGGGAACATGGCAGCCATATTCTTAGCTTCTCCTCCAGTAGTTAGTCCAGCAGGCATTCCCATTAATCCTGCTGTTACTTGCAGTGATTGTAAGTTTTGCAGGTTTTGTTGTAAGGCCTGAAGAGTAGATAGATCCACTCCTGGAAGTAATCCATTAGCTAGCAAAGGGTTGACCGAAACATTTGCTGCTGTTGCAGCTGCTGCTGCAGCTGTTGCCTTGGCAATCTCACTTTTAGGCCGTCTCCCCCTCCTGCTTACTTCTTCTCGTACAACAGGCCCAGTGAGAATACGGTCAAACATACCTTCAGGAAGAAATCCCTGAAACAGATACATTCTATATTAATATATGAAAATTAATGCCACTTCAGGAAGATAAGGTTAAAGCTATGTTGGTTAAAAATTAAATACTCAAGAATAGTTCCAAAAACCATTCTGTTTAACTAAATTTAGCACAGCAGTTTGATTAACCAGACAACTCCCTGAAAGTTTGTGACTGATCTGTGCTGTCACTTCCCAAAGGTACCTCATTCAAGCCTCAATCCTGCAATGAGCCCTGTAACCCTGAATGGTCCTCTGTACCCACATTGATCCCTACTACCTTTAATGGGGCTCTCCACAGGCCCAGAGGATCATCCTCAAAGGGTTTATTGTAGGATTTGGCCTAAGCAATCTGAATTTAAGATTTAAAATCTAGTGTGGATTTAGGATCTTTCACCAGATTTTAATGTAATTTCCAGATTCCAATAATTTATTTGATTTTTTAAAATGCCTAGTTACTGTGATTACAAAGATAACAAGGCTATCCAATTTAATAGGAAAAATAATTGTGCATTTTCATGTGGAGCCAGGATCTGTGAACATTTTAATGTTTCTTCACATTTTGAAAGTCCAACTAAATTGAAATCCAAGACACTTAAAATCTTCTCTTGGGACCTAGAGTGGTGTTCTGCCATCTATGTAAGTCCTATCTAGTGGTAAAGATAGGACTCTAATTGTGCTCTGGTGTTCTTTTTGAAGTACAGTTCTGCCTTGAAAACTGACTATAAAAATGGCACCACAGGATTCAATTTTTATTATAATATAAAATTTGCTCAGTATACAAGATCCCTTAATTTAAAAAAACCTGTCAGCCCTCATTCAACCAAGGATTTGAAAATCAAGCTCTATTTTTTCTGCTTTCAGGATCACTATTAAAAAAAAAATCTACAGGGCAAATTCTATTCTCATTTATGTCTTGGTAATCATTGTCACCAGTTCTGCTCCTCGTTACTGCTGTGATACTTCATTGCCCTGCATGGAGGTGCCTGGGTATAAAAGAGGGCAGAACCTAGTCCTGCAACTGGAACTTCACAATTCTGTTGGCATATTAACCAGAATAGAATCTAGCTCACTGTTAGCTGTACTGGCCCTGCTATACCAACAAGAAAAAAAAATAGTAAAAATTACTTTGTCACTAAAGCAAGTGCTCAGAACTTTCAGTAACGTAAGGATGAGTTAAGTAAGAAGATACTATTTTTAAATACTGTAGTACTTATGATTAACTGCAGAAGCCTAAAATGTTAAATAAATAAATAAAAAACCTGCAATCCTCTGCTTGAGGCTGACTGTGTACAGCAAATGTAGTACAATCCCTACCAGTTCTGGCAGGTGGGTATACAGACGTCACAGGATTACCACAAGAAATTATCTTAATCTCTATGTGGACATGAGGAGTGGAAGGGTAAATAAAGTTCCCCAGAGCAGGATTTTGTTATCCAACATTTTGAGGCCTGGACCTCTAGCCACTTCTATTTGCACGGAGATAAAGGAGGGTGGGTTTACGGCTGTGTGTCCATAGGTGAGTGGTGTTGGTGTTGTGTTTAAAAAAAAAAGAAAAAAAAGTACTCATCCCAATAAAACAAAGGACAGATGAATCAGTTATACAGCTTTCACAATGAAAATATATGCATGCTGTTTTGCTGAGCCTGCAGACAAAAAACAGCATCAATAATTAAATGAAATTTTCCCTTTCAACTTACTGGGGTACAAACCTCAAATAAAATGACCTGTGTTATTTTGATCTACTGCACTTATAACAGACTGTCACTTTTTACAGATAACAGGATTTGTTTTTTGGGTTTGTTTTTTCATTACAGAAATAAAAACATCCTTGTAGATTCCTTCTTCTGTACCACATGTCCCATGAGATTTGGATATTTCCTACAAGTTCTACAGAAAGGGGAAAATTTGTAAGTGGCCTCAGAAATTGTGGTCACAAATTTTTGCGTACACCTATGTGTGCACAAAGTCTACATTTGGCAAATCAGGTTGGCACATGCACAATTATTTGATCTGCAAATGTGAATGCAAACTGTGTGTCCACAAATAGCTGCAAATTCAATTTTTCAAACTGTATATTAAAATTTGGTTTACAATGCAGAAGGGGCTGCAATAAATATATATTCTTAGAGTCCTAACCTGGGAAAAACTACACATTAGATGCATCTTGCTATTGGCATTAAGCTGCTCCCGTGCCAGTGGGGAGCATGTTCCTTCTGTCACACACTTCTAATAGCACATACAGAGTGGAGAGCCAAACAGAAGAAACAGCACAGGTGAGGCCAGAGCAGCACAAACCATGCTCCTGGGAATTAGAGGGCACAAGACACTAGAGTAAAATTTTCTAAAGTGCCAACTGATCCAGGAGCCTAAGTCCTTTTTTCGAAAGAGACAAGTCACATTTGAACATGAGACATAAGCAATTCAGAAAATTTTGCTCTAAGTCTAGTTTATGATCTCTACTTTAAAAGCCTGCTCACTGTAGAGCTGTAAATATTAAACACATTTTTTATTCTACAAGGACAGATGTATGACACTCCAAACAACTGAACTTTTACAATATATAAATCTCGCTTCCACTGGAATCTGCCTAACAGTACAGTTCTGAACTAGAAAATAAAATGCAGAACATAATAGCTATTTTAATAAATAGTTGGCTCTTAAGTTAGGTACCAAGTACAATTAAATCAATCTTCAAAAATTCTACTTGCTCATTTTCCCAGGACAAGTAATTTTATTTTGATGGCCAATTAAAATTTTAATTTTGTAATTACCTTCATCATTGTGGCAAAGGATAGATAAGTAGATATCATGGGTAGGCAGGTAGATTTTCCTAAGAGCATCCAAAGGTACATTAAACAACAGTTGCCTGACTTTAGTACCTGAAACTAATGCTAGTATCGGTCTGTCTCTTTCTTTTAAAAAAAAGAGCAGACTTCACATCATAGATCACGACATTGTTCATCTTGTAAATACTCACAGACTGTTTTACAACATCTCCCCATTCAGGAGCTACTCCATACTCAGGATTTTCTTTCAAGAATCTGCACAAGTCCTTCAGTGGTGGAGCAAAAGCACCTCCCACCTAAAAAATAAAAAGTTTTGAGAAGAAACATTTCTCAGTTTACTTTGGATTTTCCTGATTTGATACTCTGGTTTCATTTATGTCTTTTTCAAAAAAATCAAATATAACCTGACAGCATTAGAAAGCGAAACAGCACTCCGGGTTTGTCATTAGTTTCTGTCAGAATGGAATAGAATAGGTACTCTATACATTTGCACCAGACGTCAGCAGCCACTAAACTCGCATATAGCAACTTCAATATCTGACAATCTTACTAATGTAAGATTTAGTATAAATGCCAGGGTTCATTTCAGAAAGGTACTGAAATGGGATGGTGTCACACTAATAATGAATATATGAAAACAGGTGTCAAAGTTTTAAAAGGAAAATTCATACTCCTTTTGTTTATTAAAAATTGCTTACCTTTTGGTGGGGGAATCAGTTCTAACCTATCGCCCCTGAATCTGCTTTTCAAGAGGCACCCTTTTTGTCTAATAAGAGCTGCTCTTTCTGGCAGGGTAAACTATTTATTTTCCTATAGTTTCCCACACACACAAAAAAATCAAACTTTAACTTTGAGTTAAGGTTTCTAAACAGCATATACCATCAATGCAACCCATAAAAAGCAAGGAAATAAGCAGTTAAGTCATCAAAAATCCCTGTCATCAACTCCCCTTTTTTACACCTCATCATGACATAGAAGGGGAGAAGTAGGGTTTGATCTAGGACAGAGCTGAATGAAAGGAAGGAGAGAGAAGAGGAGTGCTTCCTCTTTGTTTTTCTCCACTCAAGCTCCTTTCAGCTCAAGCCTCATTTTTAATTCACACTCCATGTCCTCCACATCTCTGTTAACTGCCAGACCTTCTCTAACCAGCTCTTCATCCCTCCTTGGCAGTGGCAGATTAGCCACTGGGCCAAAGGGGCCTGTGCCCAGGGGCCCAGGCCAATTGGGGCGCCCCTCCACCCCAACCTGCTCTGCCCACCCGGCGCTCCTGCTGGGGAGTGGGGTTGGGGTGCAGGGGCTTCCTCTGCTCCCCAGCAGGAGTGCTGGGCGGGCGGGGGGCTGGGCAAGCCCCCGTGCTCTGACCCTATTTCTCCAGCAGTGGTGCGGGGGGGGAGGGGGGCACTTGTTCTGGTCCAGGGCCCCACAAAACAGAAATCCGCCTCTGCTCCTTAGCTCCCCATGGGGCTGCCGCATGGAGAACTGAGAGAACCAAAAAGGGAAGAGCAGAAATGATCGGGGATGTTGGGGCAGGGTAGTGATTGGGAACATAGAAGGTAATGGGGCAGGCAGTTTACAGTGGTGAATCTTGTTGCAGCAAAGAGGGAGTATCACTGTGCAGGCAGCTGGTGGCGGGGAGAGCTCAAATGGCTGCACTGGGACAACCACCTTTGAGAGGGTTCCCCAGTGCTGTTGGCTCAGCTCCCTGGGATACCACCATGAGAGAACATAGTGTATTTTTGTCAAGGCACTGGCTCCTCCTGGGGCTGATACCTCAGTGCACTGGGGAGCTTAGGGGAGTCCTTCCAATGCTGGTACAGGCCTTGGTACAGACACACTGGGATTCCCTCATTTTAGACCTCCTCCCCCCCCCCCCCCCCCCCCCCAAAAAAAAAAATCATACACCCAGGTCTTCCTGAATCCTGCACTCCATCCAGGCAGCTTTATGAATGAGTTGGCGGTATTAAAGGGCCTAAAAATTGGGCATGGGGGAGTGAGTGGCTAGCAAGGGCAAGGAGGTTTGGGGATTTTAGGTGCAGAAGAGTGTTTTGACTGGGGGTCCTCAGGCCACAGAAGAGGCTTCGGAGACCAGTGCTTTTGAGGCAATGGTGCTTGAAAGTCTTCCTGGTGCTGCTCCCTCATTCTCCTACACAAAAGCACAGAGCCACTAGGAGCCCTTGATCGATACATCAATATTTATGTGCAGCATAGCTCCATTTTCCTGGCACTGCTGTTTGGTGTGCTGGACAGCCAAGGCTGCAGTACCAGAAGAGCGGAGTGTCTGTGCATTGATGAAATAGCACTTGAAGGGCTCCCTGCAGTAATGCTGCTTTGGGTGCACTGTTCAGACTCAAAACCACACCCAGGCCCACCACCCCAAACTCACTCCGACATGCGGAAGTGTTATCCACTTTATTTCCCTGCACATTACCCTTCCCCAAAGCCCAGCTGAATTCCTTCATGCCCTTCCCAAACCCTGATCCATCTGCCTGCAATTCCACATCCCTACCCCAAGCCACATCTCTCCCCCAGAACAGCTCCCTTTACCCTGCTATGAAACCTGCCAACCTGACTCATAATGGATATGTTGGTGAATCAGAATGCAGGTTGGCAGAATGAACACAGAAATTGCTGACAAATCTGAGCAAGTCTATTGACCAGTCTCAGTGCAAGATAACCTATTGAATTAATTTTAAAAACCTTGAAAGTAGATGATGTCTGAAATGTAATAGAAGGTATACATGAAGTTTAGAATTTCTGGTGTTTGTGGCTGTTTAGCTAGAGTCATCCAAAGAAGTGTACGTAAATCAAGGCAAAACTTCAAGGGGACATTTTTCAAGTGTTTCCTTTGGAAAAGTTAGCAAACCCTTTATTAAGAAAGATTACATAGAACATTAAATTGTCCTCTGAAAAGTTACAGTGAACTTGCTGAAAATGTAATTCTCAACACAATCATAACTAAGGAATCACTACCAGTGCTAGTCTAATATACCCCTCCCCCATTCTGTTTGTTCCCTCTTTGTTTAATCTCCGGCTAAGACTCCTTTGTCTCCATCACCCATCAGAGGCTACTCACATTTGTCTCTGGAAGTGACAGACTGGACATGACTGAGAAGTCAACACTCTCCAAGAGATGCTATACCATCAGTATACTTATTTTCTATTCTAAATATTGGTGTGAACTGTAGTATCTTGGATACCACTCAATGCCAAAACAGTAACATTATAATAGCAAGCACTGTATTTGTGATAGATACTTAACACAAGTAACACTAGTGTTGAGATCTATTCTTGATCAGACAACACACAATGCTGTCTTTGGAGAATAAAAATCATGACATGTCAAACAGACCAAATACACAACCATACAATCTGAAATGAATCATGCATGCAGAGAGGTTACACACACACAAAATCAAATGTCGAAGAAACAGGACTGGAAGCTTTATCACTTTGGCTGTGATCTTTTCAGAACTCCTATTAAGAAGGAATGTGATGGGTCATTACTTTGACAGAAGACATCCAAGGTTCTGAAGAAGTGGTTGGTGGTCATTTTCCCCTCCAAAGTCAGTATGGAACCAATATTACTGAGGGTCTTGTGATGCTGAAGATTACAACTTTCAGGTGACATTTAACACTAAGGCCTTGACCTCTCATACCACAGCAATTTTTGCAAGAACAGGGTTGTTAATCGTGGTGTTCTGGCCCAATTCAACTTGGGTAATTATGTTCTGCCTACCTACAATTCTCCCTATTATTTCAACTGGATAGGGTATTCTTCACTTTCTGTTCTAAACTGCTGAGCAATGTTCCTGGGGACTTTTAAATGGTTGCAACACTTCCGTGATGGGTGAAGTGATTTTGTAAATAACTGAGATCCTTCTGCATGAAAGGTATTCTATAAATGCAAACCATCATTATATGTCAAGCATCACAGACTTCTCAGTAAAAAAGTCACCACACTTTTGTAATAATGGATATTTGCAAGATTTACAGAACCACCACCAAACTACATCAAGATCCAGCCTGTTAGTGAAGCATACTTTCAGTGTTCTACAGTAAAAAGCCACAACATCTGCAGGCTTTGGTTGCATTTAAACTTTTGCCTTCAACCACACAATAATACATCAGTAATCTATTAATGCACACATTGGTGAGGCTTATTGCAAACTCCACCTTAAGCAAAAATGAAACACATGTTAAAGTAGTTTATGAAACTATTCTTCCATTATGTAAAAAATGTTCATAGTAGACGGACAAAAGGAAATACTAGAAAAAAGGGTTTTCTATGCAATTTTAAATATATTTAAATTAATTTTCAGTAACTTTTTTCTTTATTGTTAAATGTTCCATGGACTCCTTGGATCCCTTTTCTCTCTTCTTATTCCCCCAGTTTCCTAAAGCCCCTTCAGAAGCACACATTGCATCTCTCTTGTGATTTCCAGGTCATTTTCAACAGTAACTAAACTGAGAATATTGAATTAATTATTATTACATTTTTGAAACAGAAATTGAGAATTGAAAGTGTCCAGAGGTTTAAAGGTACTGGGGCTCATGAGACGAGATCATTTTAAAATCATCTCACCTCTTGGGTCTTCAAGTACATGACCCTCCTTTGTTAGCAACTCATCATTAGCTAAGGGGACATTTCTTCTCCTCTATCACTCTGTAAGGGTACAAAAGGATGAGAGGAGAAATCTCTAGATTTTGTGGAGTGCGATATGCTGTGCTGGTACAAGCTGAGCTGCCAGAAGTTGCTGCAAGAGCCATGATGAAAGAGAAGAAAGGAAATTTTCACCTGCTAAGTAGTAGTCTGCTTGTGCCTAATTTTTAGGCCTGACCCAGACTCAAGCCCACTTGAGTGAGTCAAGTTATTTTCCAACCCAACCCAGACCCTTTCCCACAAACCTAAGGCCTGGTCCACACTAGGGGCGGGATCGAACTAAGGTACTTCGACTTCAGCTACGCGAATAGCGTAGCTGAAGTCGAAGTACCTTAGTTCGAATTTGGCGCGCTTACCTCGCGTCCGCGCGGCGCGCCATCGACGTTCGCGGCTCCTACTTCGAACTCCGGTACTCCGCTCGCACTGCAGGAGTACCAGAGTTCGAACTAGCGCGTTCGGGGATCGATTTATCGCGTCCAGACAAGACGCGATAATTCGATCCCCGATAGTTCGATGGCTACCCGCCGATTTCGGCGGGTAGTGAAGACGTACCCTTAGTCAGCACCATCACTGCCACCTCTTGCCCAGGGAGCTGACTCTCCTCCTCCTCCAGCCCCAAGGGGCTGGCATGGCAGCAGCTACATGCCTTGCTGATGCCATCCACTGCCCCTTGCTGTGCTGCCTGCAATGTGGAATGAGAGGCGCTGTGCGACTTTCTACGCTCACTCTTCAGCATAACAGTGCAGCGAGGTGGGGATGGTCAGCGGAATGGGACATGCGCCGCTGCCATGCCTACCCCACGAGCAGGAGGAGGACAATGGACCCCAGGAGGGTCCTTTTGTTTTCCCATCTCACCTGGACCCAACATTTCTACTCCTGCACTTGCAAACCTGGTGAATTTTTTTTGCACTCACACTACGAATCATGCAAAAATTACTGGCAGCTCAGCCCGCTCAACTCTGTAGATTTACCCAACACAAACCCTGTAGATCTAAAACTGTCTCTACCCTGCCAGGAGGATGGAGAAGAAATGTCCTTTAATGAGCTGTTAACATTAGAGGGATGTGTGTTTGCAGACAGAAGAGTGAGGTGCCAGGAAATCTAGTCATTAGTATGTCTGTTTAAACAAAACTTTTAACCCAAGTAACAGGGTTGACAAATTTTTAACACTTGACAAATTTTTAATAAAATTATTTGCTGGAAATATTTATACTAAGTTAACTCTGGCAGGGATGGTCTAGCAATATCCAGAGAGGGGGTGACAACGGAATTTTAGCTTAAAAAAAAGTTTTCACTCTTCTGTGAAAGAAAAATTACTTTATTAAACATCAATTTAAGAATATCCCCCTAATAAGCGTAAACAAATCCAGAGCAGCTCCCACTTATCAATCTGTTTTTCCACACGGTGACGCCAACCCTATAGCTGCATTTTCACAGTACTTGATCATTCAGAATTTACTCGTTATTATGAAGCCTCAGTTTAACACTGTACTATTCTTAGCAGATGAAATTTACCCCAGAGCTGGGGGCTCACGCATGACCCTATAAACTTCTTCACATTTTTTAACATGGGGTTGGAGTAGTGCATAGGACGTTGTGCAGGCCCTCTGTATTGGCTGAATTACACTCAATAGAAACATACAATGCTGTATATACACTTAGTGTGTGTAATTTTGCACAGAATCTCCAGAATAATTTTGAAGCAATTTATTGAAGTTTCTCCAGTTACTAAATCCTGATTTAAACACTATACAATTACCCTTCATGTCCCATTTACAAAACAATGTAATAAAAACAAACATTAGACTGTACATAAGGACTTCCTAGCAGAAGATGTCAACACTTAATTTCACATAAATTTTTGGTTTGGGCAAAATGCGAGTGGACACAGTAATAGGATTACCTTTCTAGCATTTCTTCTATTGATCAGCTGAACACGTTCTTCACCAGTGAGACTATTAACATCCAGTTTATTAGGGTTTCGACAACGGTGCCTTTTTTGTTTGGGCCTCCCATCATGAAGCTGCATTCTCTGTTTTAGAAAGATTTAAAAAATGAATTATTAATCTTAGTTTTCTAAAAAAACTACTTACAAAAGTGCTGAGAAAGTGGACTTGTTTATTTATTCTTATAAGCCACCCTCTCATTTTAAGGTAAATCCTTTCATATTTCCAACATCACAAGCAGTCTTACCTTGTACAGTAACTCCTGAAAAATGCTACTGTAAGCAAAACGATGTTAAGCGAATCCAATTTCCCCATAAGAATTAATGTAAATGTGGGGGGGGGGGGGGGGGGGGTTAGGTTCCAGGGGAAAAAAATTCGCCAGACAAAAGACCTATACACACACACACACACACAGTATACATTTTAAACAAACAATTTAATACTGTACACGGCAATGATGATTGTGAAGCTTGGTTGAGGTGGTGAAGTCAGAGGGTGGAAGAGGGTGGGATATTTCCCAGGGAATACCTTACTGCTAAATGATGAACTAGCACTCAGCTGAGCCCTCAAGGGTTAACACATCGTTGTTAATGTAGCCTTACACTCTGCAAGGCAGCACCAATGGAGGGAGGGGAGACAGCATGGCAGAGAGAGACAGAGACACACACCGTGTGTGTGATACACATTGCCCCTTTAAGTACGCTGACCGCACTCTAAGTACACTGCCTTTTAAAGCAGATCAGCAAGTTGAGACAGCAGCTGCGGCCAGCAAGCTCCCTCCGTCCTGAGCCCTGTCATGTTCCCCCGGCTCTGTGGAAATGGGGTAAAGGAGTGGGGGACAGGAGCGGGGAGGGGGACACCCTGACATTAGCACCCCTCTTCCTCCCCCTTGTACAGCAAGCAGGAGGCTCCTGGGAGCAGCTCCAAGGCAGAGGGTAGGAGCAGCACATGGCAGTGGAGGGAGGGACAGCTGACAGCAATTGACAGCCTGCAGGGCGGCTGCTGCACAGGGAACTTAGGGGAGCAGGGAGCTGTTGGGGGGGGCTGCCGGTCCACCCTGGTTCCAAGCCCCCACCAGCCAGCTCCAACGGGCTGCTCTTCCTCCAAGCAGTGGACAAAGCAGGCAGCTGCCAAACGACGTTATAAGGGAGCATTGCACAACTTTAAACGAGCATGTTCTCTAATTGATCAGCAACGAAACAACGTTAACCGGGACAACTTTAAATGAGGAATTACTGTACAGCTGTTATCTCCTGATTTTAAAAACGGAGACAGTCTCAAAGCAGTGCACGGCCAAATCCGCTGCACTACTCTGAAAATCTCAGTATAAAATTCTGGATTTTCAGACTACGTTCTTTTAAAATGTATCAATACACTTAGTTAATTTTTTCCAATTATACATTTACTTATCAGCTGGTCAACATATAGTAGAGCAGGGGTAGGCAACCTTTCAGAAGTGGTGTGCCGAGTCTTCATTTATTCACTCTAATTTAAGGTTTCGCGTGCCATTAATACATTTTAACGTTTTTAGAAGGTCTCTTTCTATAAGTCTATAATATATAACTAAACTATTGTTGTATGTAAAGTAAATAAGGTTTTTAAAATGCTTAAGAAGTTTCCTTTAAAATTAAATTAAAATGCAGAGCCCCCCGGACCGGTGGCCAGGACCCGGGCAGTGTGAGTGCCACTGAAAATCAGCTCGTGTGCCGCCTTCAGCATGCGTGCCATAGGTTGCCTACCCCTGTAGTAGAGTAATGGCATTCATTGGGATGTAATGAGTATCAAACACTAAGTTGGCACTCCCAGTTGCTAGTTTGCTGGGGGAGGAGAGTGGTGGAAAGGACAACAGGAAAAGGAAAACTGAGGTGACTTAAATGAAACAGGAGGCTCTTTGAGATGTGTGATCTGTGTTCCACACATGGATACGCATGCGCACCACATGCCTAAGTCAACAATTTTTCACAAGCAGCATCTTTTAACCTGCACATGGCGCCATGGTTCTCCTTGTGCTCCGAACCGAGGGCATAAAGGGCGGTCTGGACCGATGCCTCTCCAGTTCCTACTCTTACCTCAAATCCAAAAAATCCGGAGCAGAAGGGACAGAGGGTGGGGAGCGGAATACAGATAGGGACCGCACATTTTGAAGAAACTCCAGTTACAGATAAGTAACCTGCATTTCTTCTTTGAGTGATGGTCCCTATGTGTATTCCACAGGTGGGAGATTAACAAGCAGTACTCAAATGGATGTTGGGTGTGAGGATGAAGAAGTGATAGCTGACTGTAATACTGCTATCCTCACAGCTGTATCTTCCAGAGAAGATGGACCAAAGCATAATATATTGTGAAGGTATGCAAGGAGCTCCCAGTAACTGCCCTACATATCTCTACTAGGTATCAGCCTCCTGGCAGGGTAGAGACAGTTTTAGAGATGTAGCAGAATTTCCTTGAGCTTTAGTAGAATGAGCCCTCACTCCCTCTGGGAAGAGGGGGAAATATAAGCTAGTTGATAACACAAAGGATAATACAATCAGAAATCCATTTTGAAAATCTCTAAACACATACAGCTTGACCCCATGATCTCTTTGCTACGGAAACAAATAGTTTAGATGTCTTTCTAATGTCTTTTGTTCTTTGTAGGTAAAAGGCCAATGCCCTTCGGACATCCAGAGAACGCAGCCTCCTCATTTCATCTGAGGCACGTGGTTATGGGGGGGAAATAGCGGTAAGTGGATGGTATGACTCATATGAAACTCAGAAACTTCTTTAGGGATGAATTTGGGGTGGGATGTAATGAGACTTTTTCTTTAGAGAAGTCAATATATGACGGGTCTGCCATAAGTCCCCCCAGCTCGCTGAATCTTCTGACTGATGTTATAGTGATTAGAAAGGCCAACTTCATAGACAGATGGACCACAGAGCATGTGGCCAGAGGCTTGAAGGGAGGCTGGTGAGAAATGACAGAACAAAATTGAGGTCCCACTGAGGTGCAAACTTCACCAATAGTGGAAAGGATCTAAGAAGCCCCTTCAAAAAACGAGTTGTGACAGAATGAGTGAAGATCATGTGGTTATCTGCCAGAGGATGAAAAGCACTGATTGCTGCTAAATGCTCCTAGAAGGAACTGAAAGTGAGACCTGGAGACCAATAGGTAAGAAAATATTCCAGGATAGCAGGGATTCCAGCCAGTTCTGGTGTTGCTGAGCCCAAGTGGAGAAATGCTTCCATTGGGCTGAATAACATATCTTAGTAGAGTCTTTTCTGCTTTGTTAAAGATATGTTCCAGAATGGTGCAATCTGAGCACTCTACATTTGATGCCCATTCAAATACCAGGCTATGATCTGCAGTGGTTCTGGACCAGGGTGCCTGAAAATGCCTGTGTGTTGTGTTAGAAGGTCTGGAAATGGGCAGATGTTTATGGTGGCTGAGCTGAAAACTTCAGTAGATCTGTAAACCAAAACTGTCTCAGCCAGTTTTATATAGATTCACAGATTCCAAGGCCAAAGGGACCATTGTGATCATCTAGTTGGGCACAATAAGGCTGACTTGAGCTCTGTCTTGAGAGATTTTCTATAGAACCTGTGGTATTAATGGAATGGGAGGAATGGCATAGATCCTTCCATAATAGCAGCTGAGCATCTCTCAATGAGACCTTGCCCAGGGCCGCTCTGGGGCAGTATGGGGGATGCTTTTGTTCACGTGTGAGGCAAAAAGGTTCGAGGATGGCATTTCCCATTGCATGAAGAGAACCAAATTGTGACTTTCCCATTCATGAGTAGCAGAAAAATGTTTGCTGAGATGTCTGCTAGGGAATTCTGCACCCCTGGTAAGTATACTCCTGATTGGGGTACGTGATGGCTGATGCATCAGTTCCAGAGGTTGACTGCCTCTATAAAAAGTGGAAGGGGGATCTCGTTTCCCATTACTTGTATATATAGAATATAGTTATCCTATTGTCCAACATTACTTGGACATGCCAGGATCAGATAAGTGGGAGGACGGCGTTGCGGGCTTAATGAACCCCTTGAGTTCTAGTAAATTCATGCATTCTGGACTTCCTAAGGGTCCAGAGGCCCCTGTGCTGTATGATCACCCATATGAGCATCCCAACCTAAGAGGCACGCATCAGTGAAGATGACTGCATTGGGAGTCAGTGTGAAGAAAGGGATTCCCACCTGAATTTTGGCTTTGTCCACCAGATGACAGAGTCCAAAACCTTGAATGGAATTGCCACCTTGTTGTTGGTGTTATCTCTCTCTGGTGAGTACACAGAGAGAAACCAGGCTTGAAGACAACGAAGATGAAGCCTGGCAAATGACATCATGTGTGTACATGATGCCATGTGGCTGAGGAGGGAAAGTCAAGTTCTGATTGAGGTCCGGGGTCTGATAGTGACCTGGTATAGGAAAACTCCCCTAGCCTGAAACCTCTTGAGAGGTAGATAAGTTCTTGCTGTGGCCAAATACAATGTCACCCCTATGAAATTTATGGAACTTGTGGGGGTTAATATGGATTTCTCATAGTTAATGCAAACACCTAAGAAAGGCAGTAGACTGAGCAGGAATCAGGTTGCTCTCCAGACTTCTTCGTAAGATCTGCTCATCAGAAGCCACTCATCGAGGTATGGAAAGATGGTGAATCCCCTTCTTCTCATTCAAGCTACCACCACTACTGAAAAACTTTATAAACACCCTGGGTGCTGCATAGCTAGCCCAAAGGGGAGGACTCTGAATTGGTAATGGTCTTGATCAAAGAGGAACCATAGGAACCTTCTGTGGGGTGGGTGAACATCTATGCAAACGTATGAGTCTTCCACGAGGACAGCTACAAATCACGTGCCCTCCTCTAGGGATGGAATTATTGATGCCAAGGCAATCCTGCAGAATTTTAACTTTTGGATGAATAAGTTCAGTCGTCATAGGTTGAGAATGGGCCTCCATCCCTCATTCTTTCTGGGGATCAAAAAGTAAGGGGAGTAGAATCCCCTCCCTTGACATTTAGGTGGAACCTTTTCTCTGGCTCACCAAAGGAGAAGTGAGTCCACTTCCCGTCAGAGAATCATCTCATGAGAATGGTCCCTAAAAAGGAACTGTGAAGGGGATTTGTGTGTAGGAGTAGCCAGAAACTCAATCAGATAGTTGCCGAGAATAATTTCCAGTACGCATTTGTTGGCAGTTAGGGCCCTCCAGTTGCCAGCAAAATGGGTAAGGTGGCCTCCAAAAATCTGAGGAGGGGAATGATGTGGCAACAATAAAGGTATGTGGGAGTCTCTACAGTCTCATCAAAAGAAACTCTTGGACTAAGGGTTAGAGTAAGATGTTGCAGAGATTGTATTCCTGGGCCTATAAACCTTCTGTCTTTTAGTGGCCTGAGGACATTGATGATAAAAGAGCTGGGGAGGCAGTCTCACCTTATATCTCTGTCTGTGATGTTTTCTCTTGGGGGCATGGGTACAGAGATGCCAGAGAGTGAAGAGTTGTCTTTGAGTCCTTGAGGAAGCAGAGAGATTTATCTGTCTCCTCATGAAACAGATTGATCGTATTGAAGGGCAGATCCTGGATGGTAGTCTGTACCTATCTAGGGAAACCTGAAGATTGTAACCACAAGTCTCTCCTCATAATAATGGCTGTAGCCGTTCCTCTAGACCAGTGGTTCTCAATCAGGGGTATGTGTAAGAAAAAGACTGGATCCTGGACTACTGATAATACTGATGACTGCGCATCAAGGCTGGCAGGTTGGGAAGGGAGAATTACTCTGTATCCTTGGGATAGTCTCTTCCTCTGGAGTGACAATGTCCTGAGATAAAGATGATCTCGACAGGAGGGGTAGATGATAGGGGAGAGCCAAAATGTCCTCCATGGAGACAAAGATCTCAGACCGTCAGGAGGTGTGGGGAGAGTTCACTGATGGAGCCACTGGAACAGGAGTTTCCCTGGTTACAGTGGAAGTCTGATCTCACCTAGACCATGTGCTTTAGGCACCATGTCTGCTCTGTTTGTCTTGAGCCTTCGTCATAGGAACCGATGCTAGAATCAGCGGATCTGTACCCCTGCATGCCACTTTTTCCTGCTGAGATTTACTCGGGCTTAAGTCCTTGATGCCCATGTGTGCAGGCTCTTCGGACTTTGACAGGGTCAGGGAGGGCTCCTTTCTCTTCAAAGCAGTCCTCAAAGAAGACAGTTTGTCCCTATCCCTTTAATCTCATGGGAAGCGGCTTAGAAGTCTTTGCCTCTATTCCTGAACTTATGCTTGATGAGACTGATGTATTGGGGGGTAGATGGGTGTCTCTGATCTGGATCTGACTGGTGTCTCATAGGCTTCTTCATCAGGTGTTTCCTAAGTCTCAGTTCCCAACCCTCATGAGTTCTGGGGGGAAAAGAGCAGCAGATGCTGCACTTGCCTGAGATGTGAGCCTTACCCAGGCAGCAGAGACAATATTGATGTTCACTGCTCACAGAAATGGAGCGAGGGCAGGAAACGCAGTTTTTGAACCTCAGAATCCCAGGCATAATCTCAGCCTTCTTGGGGGAAAAAATTCCTTCTTGGGAGGGGTAGAGGGGAACAGAAAATAACTAACTATACTATATGAGAAAAATACTAAACCTCTTTAAAATATATTTACAGAAGTGATACAATAGGAAGGATCTGAAGATATCAAAGATTTCAACTCAGACCATCCAGTGGTAAGAAGGACCTTAAGAAGCATTGGCCCACACTGCTTCATGCCACCAGTTCAGAGCACGAGGAGAACTACAGAGCATATGCGGCCCAACAGACAATGCTTGCAAAAAATTCTGTACTCAGGCGCATGCATACCCATGTGTGGAATACACATACAGACCATCACTTGAAGATCACTTGAAGATGAATGGTAAGTTCTGTACTAACTTGTGGCAGACTCCTCAAGATGGCCTACAGGCTGCACCACAGCACAAAATCTCTGCAGTGATCATCACTATGGACTCTCACCAACCTGCTTGACATGCCCCTTCCAGCTGGAAGTTGCTCAAGGGACCACATAGTGACACTTACATTGGACCTCTGGTGCTCCTGTGCTGGGGAAATTGTTCCCCAGTCCAAATACTTCACTAGAGCATCATATAGGGACCATAACAGGAGGCACACCTGCAGTTTTTACTACCTTTGATGTCCCATACAGTCACTGACTGTTTTTAAGTATTACCGTAAAAACGACATAAGCCGAGATGTTTAATTTATGAGTGTACTGACTGCTTAATTTTACTATTTGAACAAAAAAACTGGAAATAGCATTTGGCTGAAGTCAAATTTGGATTAGACTGGGGGCTACAGCAATAATGACAGAAGTACATGTATTACATATTTATTCTAATACAGCAGGATTATTAACAACAACAGAATGCCATAGTTAGTCAAGATCATAACTTTGTAAGACAAAGTATTTGTTAGATATGACTTTCCCTGTTAGCATGAAGAGTCTGCACCTGAAGGGCATGTAGATGATCAAGATGCACTTTTGTTATTTATCAACCAATCAGCATTCAGCATTCTGAAGACTTGACTATTAAGCTAGTTAAAAATCACATTGTTTAACGTGCACAGGCAAGACACTGGAATAAAAATGAAGTATTTACAACAGATTGTATTAATATACTTAGTCATTCTGAATAAAAAGAGCACCCTCAACCTCCTAATACCCTGACAGGTTTACCAACAGTGCACGGACAGAATGGACAGGCCTGACATGAACCAATCACGAAGAAGAGGAGGAGAAAAAGTGGCTGAGAGGCTATGATACAGGTAGCTGGAGAATACTGATGCCTCCTTTTAGTTATTCAGTTATTCAAAATTATTCTTAAACTGAAATATTAGAATTTAGTTAAAAATTTAACTAAATTTATATACACCCAGTGCAAGACAAAAGGTACACAAACAATTCCATTTCAAGCTCATCATTTCCTGCTTCCCCTTTTGTACTGATAAAGTTGCAATTTTCAGGAGTACTTTACTTCTGGGTATACCAGTTTGCCCGATATTACTTCATATTAAAACATTTTTACAGAACAGAAAATGTTTGGTTTTAATCCCATAAATGTCTGTTCTGTACAGATTTATGGGTCAGTAGATCACAAGCTCAGAAGTATCAAGGTGGGAATAGCTACTCCATTTCACATTTGACTCTACTAAGCATTTAAAATATAGGTCCCTATGACATTTATCCCACTGTAACCAACTTACTCTTCTTGCATAATTGTGAAAATGCACACACATCCATTTTCAGTGTCATTTATAACTAATGAAACATCACATGAATACATATTTCCTAATTTTCATTAAAGAAATATTTGAAATTGATTAGTCTCCATAAAAAATGGCAACAGATAATGCATCTTGCTATTGATGCCTTAGTGTACAAATTGCATGGCGATGGGAAGAAGAAAGATAGAAATGAAGAGACCATGCCATCTATCTCCTCTTCAAATAAAGTGAAAATAAGGAAGGGGAAGAAGAAGAAAAAAAGAGAAGAGAATAAGGAATCCCATGTGGCATATATTATACATTTAAATACAGTATGCAGAGGCAGAATGAGACTCACTATTTAGGTAAAGCAGAGTTCAAAACAATACTCACAGGAATAAAAGCTCCTAAATCTTCAACATAACCAGGATGTTCCTTAAGCCATTTTTCTAAATCCTTCCTTTTTGGTGCATCATCCCCTGCAAGTCTTGTTCCATCTTTCAGGTTAATGACAGGAACTGGGCTTTCTGCATCAAGCAGACCTTGGGACTGAGCATAAGTAAGTGTTGGGTTTATTACTGGAGCAACTTGCGAGGTGTTAATGCCTGGACTAACCTGTAGAAAGACAAAATGGTCTGAGAAATATGCAATATATTGGAAAATGAATGTCACAAAGAATTTGTGGGTGGTCTTGAATTTAGTTAAATACACAGCCAATTACATTCTGAAAGAGATCTATATGTAATTTTCCATATTGTAATTAAGCAATATTATAGATGTGGCTTTTTGTTTGTTTTTAATAAAAAACCTTTCCAGTTCACATTTAAAAGATAAGTAAGGCAATACTTGAATTGTGAGATGATTATCAAAAAATTGTGAACAAGCCATGGAAAATTGCAGAAAAGTAATAATGGACCTTATTATTTGCAGTAATAAAGTCCATTATTACTTTTCTGCAATTTTCCACTTTCGGCCACCCATGGCTGAGAGTGGTGGCTCCCGCTGTCGTCCGCCTGGGGCTGACAGAAGGAGTCGGGGCTCCCACTGTCAAAATTGCAGTGGACGCGTAATATTGCAGAATCTGCAATTTTCACAATATTGCCAGTTAAGTAGCACCTTAATTATAAGCTTATACTGAGTAATTCCAGATGAAATAATTTGAATGCTAAAGTTTAGCAATTATTTGTTCACAGCACAATATGCTCAATGAAAACATTCACAGTAAAATGGAACTTCTATTTTGGATATAGATTCACATGTACTTACATGATTAGGTGGTTTATTTCTATTTATAAAGAGGATGTCAACTCCTTCTACATTCTTCCTCCTTCCTCTCCTCTTTTTGACTACAGGCTGGCTGTCGACTATCACTCCATTAGCATTAGCTGTTAACTGACTGGAAGCACCTATCAAATTAATAATGCAATATAATTAATGAGTCAAAGGTATGTTCCGTCTATAATCAGGAACACATTCAATTAAAAAGTTCCATAATTTGAAATAGAGTAGTTTAAAGATAATTCCCACATATAAAGAGACCCTGTAACAAGTACAGAAAAACAAAAGGGATCAATACATCACAGTTTCAGCTGCTAGTACAGTACTATTAGAATTAAAACTATCAACTATTTTTCCATCTCCATTGTATAAGGGAAAGATCTTTTAACTCCAAATGATTTAATTTAATTTTCTAGTACAGAAGAAGCTATCGGTGCATTTTATTTCTTTATTTGCGAACCAACATCATTCAGTGCTGTTAGCCTGACCATGATTAGCTTAGAACAGTGTTTTTAGCAGACAACCGCTCCAAAGCCAGCAGGGAAGACACAACCGTTTGTGAAGTATCACCCAAATTGGTGATGTTGAAAAAAGGAAAGCAAGTGTTCTTAAATCAGTATTCTATACATAAATATCATTCACCAACATACTGAACCAATTTTAAGGTAACATGTTTTGGACTTAAATTCCTAGAAAGTTGTACCCATTTAAGAATCTCCATCAAGGTATTGACAAGCTCAACATTCAAAATATGAGAGGCTACACCATCTTCCAAAATAATGTCTTAAGATTGACTTAAAAACATGGTGGGGTTGGGTTTTTTTTGTTTTAAACCACTGTTTTTCACCTGTCTTTTAATTTTTCACCTTTATGGGGGAGCTGCCCATGCACATTGTGTATGTGATCATCTTAGGGTCAAAATGCAACCTTAAATACACACAAAAATGCAGCATCTTTTTTCACTGATTAGAGGGAACTCCGCTTACCTTCTATTGTCCTCTTGGGGGGCACGTGGCAATTCCATTCTATCCAGTCCTTAGCTAAACAGGATAGGCAGCTGCTCCAATCACATTCTTTCTGCATGTTTTCCCACAATCTACTGTCACCTACATTCACCCCCACTCATATTTCCCTCCCTCACGGTTTCTTACCCATCACATTCTCTTTCACACCACATTCCTCTGCACTCTTTCAGCTCCTCTCACTTTGCCTTCATATCCTCCTGCCACCCCTCAGATTGCCTCCTGATCCCAACATTCCCTAGTACCCCATCCCATCTATACTCTGCTTCTCACATTCCTTTGATTCATAGCGCCCTGTCCAGTTCCCTCCATTCCCTGATAGTCCCTACAGTCCCATTTCTAACACCTCTATATTTGCCTGGCCCTCAGTGACTAATGGGACACTATCTTCCGTGAGAGTAGCCTGGCTTCAGAGCCATTGGAAACCAACAGGATGGCATCTATCTTTGCTAAGGGCAGCCTCACTTTCATCTGATAAGGTCAAATGGATATACAATCCATCTTGCTAAGGGAAGCTTTTGCCTCCAGATCCAGATGGTAATGGGATATGGCAGCCATTTTAGATGAGGGCAAAATTTTGCAAGATTGAAGAAAAAATAACACATTAATGAGAACCCTTAAAGATCCCAAATATTGCACAAGTTGACAACACTGTCATACATATTTAATAGGCTTAAGGATCTTAAATGTATTATCCTGTTTTAAGTTGAAACTTTACATACCAAGTTTCTACTTTTGTATTTTTATGTAGCTTGTATTCAACAAAATGATTTCAATAAACGTCTATTCTACATAAATGAAAAATGTGTACATTTTTCAAAGTTAAAGATATATTTTGGAATTGCTGTAACTCGAGCTTAGATTTTAAAAACTTTGTAAACAATTGGTCAATATTATGAACATCTTAAATATTGTGTCTACTTCATGTTTACAGACATTACTTTTCATAAAGGTTACTCACATGCATAACTCAGGTATACTGTACGTGAGAGATTATAATGTCTCCATAAGAGTCATTACGGTCTACTGGGTTTCTCTCTCTATTATATATATATATACACGCACGCGCACACACACACACACAATTACATTAAGTTCTTAAGAAGCTATTGTAATGTACAGGGTAAATAATATCCCTTTTAGACATTTTCTGAATACATACTTATATAATAAAGCTATTGACGATTACTAGGCTAAATATCCATAGAAAAATCTAAATATAAGTTTACCACAATGAGACCATAGTGGCACCAAAGAAATCATGACACCATCACAAGAACTAGAAGGCAACCAATGAAATGGAGAGGTAAATTTCAAAAGTATAAAAGGAATGTTCCCCCCCGCCATGTGTAATTAACCTCTGGAACTTAATGACTTTCATAGCTATAATTAGAAATAGATCTAAAACAAATAACTAAATCTAAACATTCCTTGTTACGAAAAACTGAGGATCCAGATCAGAGGCTACTTTCTAGCTGTAATACATATTTCTGATTGAACTATAATACAGTTTTGTTCAGAATATTATTAAGGATCACAGTAGTGAAGCACAAAACTGTCTCTATACTACTATATTTGACTGTTTGATTGCCTCAGACACAGGAGACAGATTACAAAGAATGCACAGAAAATTAACACAGATAGAAAATGGCAGACAAAGTATAATGGCTCTTTGTCTATTTCCCTACAATGTACAGTGCCAAAGAGATTCTTGTGACCAGGGAGCATTATGTAAATTGACACTATTATCAGTCATAATGTTTACCTGATTCTGGTAAGGATTTTGGAAAATTGACAAGGCTGGTCTCTGAAGCATTCTGGAGCTCACGTAGCCGAGCCAGGTATTGCTGCTGTCCTAACGTGCCTTCTTCACTTTCAAATAACCTTTTCTGAGAAAACCCCTGCTTCTGAAAAGTCAATTTCAAACCACCTTCCTGTTAAACAAATGCCAGGGTTAGAAGTTCAGGATTCTTGCATAAAACACATCTATTCCAGAAGAGTTGAGAGAAAATGAGATCACACAAGACTTTAATCAAGCCTTGCTTTTCTTCCAAGTAACCAATCTAACCAGAAATTTTACAGGACCACCTTTATGAATACAAATTGTGAATAAATTAATATCTTAATTGAAAAATTCAGACACTGAACATCTATCTACTTCCTTAATCTCATCCTATGCAAATCCCAAATCCAATTACTAGAACAGAGTTCTCATCCATTTGTACTTACTACCAACAACTCTCAAATTACAAATATAGGAAAAATGGGTATTTTAGACACCTCTAGTATGTATGTGAAACTACAGAATTTAGTTGTAATCTTTTCAAAAGCACATGAAATTATAAAGTGCTAATTTGAGTAGGGCATGCTAAAATGTTCAAAAAAAGCCAAACTCACTGGAAACACCTATTATTTATGCAACTAACCAGATTGTTAGAAACTGCATAAAACAGACCATTTGAGGAAGCATCTGAACAGCAGGATTTCAGAAGTTTAAAGAGGGACATACATTCAGTGATGATCCCTCTAGTAGGATATGCAAATTTAAAATTGCTCAATGCCCAAAAGAAACATATCCAAATACCCGTAAACTAATGTGCAAAGGAAGTAAGAGTGAGAGCAGGCAGCCACTTGCAGGTAAAGCATGCCGCACACCGCAATCGCAATCAGGTCCTAGGGCAATAAAAATAAACATACGTCATTGATTTTCACTGTAAACTCCTTTTCTCGTACATGCTTCTTCACCTTTGGCATCTGTGGCGACTGATCATGTTCTTCCTTAACACCTGCAGGTGGGGGTGTTGGTGCACTAGGTTCACTGTAGTCTGCAGCTGCACCCGGGCTGTCCAGAAGTTTGGTTGTGTAGAAAGATGCTACTGTATTGCTGTCATAACTTCTTCTTGCTGAAGGCCATTTACCTTTCAACACTGTTTGACAAATACTGTCTAGTCGGTTAATCATAACTCGATCCTAGAAAAAGAGAGACATTTTTTTACAAAGGAACTGCTTACCAAATCTATACATTATGCCATTCAGAATGCAAATCTTACTCTTCTACAAAGAAGAGAAAGGATGATCTTATGGGTTAAGTCACTGGACTTGTACTCAGGATTTGGGTTAAATTCCTGGCTCTACAACACGTTTTCCTATGTGACTTTAGATAAATCACATAATCTCTCTATGCCTCACATAACCATTTGCAAAATGTGGACAATGATACTTCCTTTCTTCCACTCTTTGTGTATCTTGTCTATTTAGGTCCTGCTCCTGCAAATACTTAAGCACATGCTTTGCTTTACTCACATGAGTAGTCCCATTAATTTTAATGGGAATACTGTGGATAGTAAAATGAAACAGTGCAGAAGTGTTTGCAGATTTTTGGCCATGACCATTTGGGCTATCACCTAACATATGTTTGTGCAGTGCCTAGCTTAATGGGATCCTATTTAGGCTGCGGCTTGTAGGTGCTACAATAATATAATAAACAACCACAAATATAAAAATAAATGTGCATGCTCTTATTCACAGTTCCTGTCGTCATGTTTGTATCTGTTCCGTTCCAGATTCAAATACCTTAGGTCCCAAGCCGGCAGAGCACTAAGCACATATTTAATTTTAAACACACAAATAGTCCTGACTGAAAAGTCAAGCATGTACTTAGACCTTACGCAATACATGCTGAGTTCCCCAAATAAAATGTAGGGGACCCTTTTAGAAGCTATGTAATATAAAAATAAAATCCATAAAGTTTGCTGATACCATTAGAACATAGATATTTGTCCAAGATATGTGAACACTAAAACTGCCCAATATATAAAATGCTCTTTACAGTTCTCTCCTAATCTTGATTGTGTTCTACACCGCTATACTCAGAACAAGGGCCTACATTTTCAAAAATGATTAGTTGTTTTGTTATGCCTCTATTTGTGGGTGTCCATAAATGGGCCTTCAACCTTCCCTATGAAAGTTAGATCGTTTAAGAGCTCAAGTGGCGCTCTTAAAAATTGAAAATCATGAACATTGAAATCAAAGTTTTTTTAAGAAAAATATTCATGATGTTAATGTAGTGGAGATTAAAAGCTCCTGAATTTCAGATACTACTACTACTCTCTCTCTTCTGAGCTCCCCCACCCTCTTTGTCTCTTCCTTTGTCATGAAATTCCCTTTCAGGCTCTCCCTAAGCTGCTTGACTTCTGAAAGCAATGCCTTCATCAGAAGCTTCCAATCTGGCTGCGTATTTTCAAGCCTCAGTCCAATCCATGCCTGCCTCCGGTGAATGAGATCTTTACCACTGCAAATTAAGAAACCAATAGCTATTTTGTGTAATACAGTACATGCCTTTAACAAATACAATGAAATTTTACTCTAAGACTGTGTTATCGGTATCTACATAATTTAAAACGGTTTTGTAGAGGGGAACACAGATTCTTTGGAAAGTAGCATGTAGAAGAATTACCCCAGTGACCCTTACATTTTACAAAATTAAGTTAAAATAACTTTAGAACTACTGAATAAAATATAAATCCCAGAAAATTCAAAAGTTGAATCTACTTAAAATCCAACTAGCACCTCCAAGAAGTAGGTGATTTTATAAGCCAGATGTTCTGCAAACCATAAGCATAGCAGGGGACTGTGAAAACAAGATTGGCTTTAGACGCCCATAAAGTATTCCCCTTGGGTCCTCTGATTTTGACTTCAAGTGTCAAAGCTAATCTAATCTTTCATTTTTAAAAGAATATCTATCCTTTTCCACTGTGAAGGCAATTGTCAAAAGTATACTAAACACTAGGATTAAAGTTTATATTATAAGTATACATTTTAACAAATCACAAAATCATCTTCGTTTTCCACTAGTGCAGTTGAGAACAAGCCACTGATGCATGCAAAAGGATAGATTTACTCACCGTGCAGTAAAAAATGGTTACTGGTAGCTACCTCTTGTAACTGGTGTTCTTTAAGATGTGTTGCTCATGTCCATTCCATTCTAGGTGTGCGTGCGCCCATGTGCACCATTGTTGGAATTTTTTGCCTTACTGGTATCCGTAGGGCCAGCTCTGGCATGCTCTGGAGTCCTGGACTCAGGCGCCGGTATATGAGGCGCCGCCAGCCCTATGCCCTCTAAGTTCCTTCTTGCCAGCAACTCCGACAAAGGGGTAGGAGGGCGGGTAATGGAATGGACATGAGCAACACATCTTGAAGAACAGCAGTTACGAGAGGTAGGTAACCTTTTTTCTTCTTCGAGTGCTTGCTCATGTCGATTCCATTCTAGGTGACTCACAAGCGGTATCCCTGGAGGTAAGCTCGGAATTGTAACACTCCTCTGCCAAAGCTGGCGTCGCCCCAAACCTGCTGGGTGTAATGGGTATGGATGGATGACCAGGTAGCGGCCCTGCAGATATCTTGAATTGGCACCTGGGCCAGGAAGGCTGCTAACGAGGCCTGCGCTCTGGTGGAATGGGCAGTAATGATCGCCAGCAGTGGCACCTTTGCCTGTTCATAACAAAACCTGATGTAGGTGGTGATCCAAGAGGAAATTCTCTGAGCAGAAACCGGTAGGCTTTTCGTTCTGTCCGCTACTGCGATTAAAAATTGTGTCGACTTACGGAACAACTTAGTTCTTTCTATATAAAAGGCTAGTGCTTTCTTATCGTCCAGTGTGTAACCTGCGCTCCTTAACGGATTTATGAGGTTTTGGGAAGAAGACCGGTAAAGAGATGTCCTGATTAGTGTGAAACTGCAAAACTACCTTTGTAAAAAGGCAGAGTGCAGTCGCAGTTCAACCTTGTCCTTATAGAACACCGTGTAGGGTGGCTCTGACGTAAGCACTCTGATTTCAGAGACCCTTCGAGCTGACGCAATTGCCACCAGGAAGGAGATCTTCCACAAGAGGAGCAGGCGGGAACAGTTGGGCAGGGGCCAGGGAGGGGCTGCTGCCAGGTTCATGAGCGTGTCAAACCAGTGCTGGCGAGGCCAAGCCGGGGCAACCATGATAACCTCTGCCTTCTCTCTCTTGATCTTTGCCAGGACCCTGCTGATAAGAGGAATTGCAGGGAACGCATACATCAGGTTCCCTGACCACGACAGGA
This sequence comes from Platysternon megacephalum, assembly GCA_003942145.1. Classification (NCBI taxonomy): domain Eukaryota; kingdom Metazoa; phylum Chordata; order Testudines; family Platysternidae; genus Platysternon; species Platysternon megacephalum. The sequence goes on from QXTE01000059.1 coordinate 3,766,502, forward strand.
GAAAGGCATCGGAGAGGGAGTCCTTGCCGCGAAGAAAACCGGTGGCATTTCCTGTTTAGCCTGGTGGCAAACAGGTCCACTTGGGGAGTTCCCCCACACCTGAAAGATCATGCAGGCTACCTCCGGGTGGAGCAACCACTCGTGGTGGGAAGAGAAGTCCCTGCTGGGGTGATCTGCTAGCGTGTTCTTGATCCCAGGGAGGTGACAAGCTTCCAGATGGATTTCGTGGCTGATGCATAAGTCCCAAAGACAGAGTGCCTCTTGGCAGAGAGTCGACGAACATGCTCTCCCTTGCCTGTTGATGTAGAACATCGAGGCTGTGTTGTCCATCAGGACTCTCACCACCTTGCCCGACAGGTAAGGTAGGAAGACTCCGAATGCCAAGCGGACCGCCCTAAGTTCTTTGATGTTTATGTGTAACACCATCTCCTCCGGGGACCACATACCCTGGATCTGGAGGTCGCCGAGGTGCACGCCCCAGCCGAAGTCTGAGGCATCTGATACCAATTCAATGGAGTGATGGGGGATGTCAGACAGAACCACCTGTAGGATGGTCGTGCGATCGGTCCACCATCGCAGTGAGGCAAGTACTGTCGGGGGAAATGGTAACGACCTTGTCCAGGTGATCCCTGGACTGGGAATAGACCGTCGCCAGCCATTGCTGCAGGGGCCGCATCCGGAGCCTGGCATGGTGGACAATGTATGTGCACACTGCCACGTGACCCAGCAGGTGCAGGCAAACCCTGGCCGTAGTGAGGGGGAATGTGGAGACCTCCGCAATGAGGTCCATCAACGTCTTATCTTCCTAGCAGCCGGAACGCTCTGGTGCAGGTCGAGTTGAGCACCGCTCCGATGAACTCTATCCTTTGCACCGGAACGAACGTAGACTTTTTGTCATTCGCCGGTAGGCCCAGGAAGTGGCACATGGCTTGCAGCACCGCAACATCCTCTTGGAATTGAGACCTGGAGTTGCCTTTGATTAGCCAGTCATCAAGGTACAGGTAGACCTGGATACCCCAACGCCTGAGGTAAGCAGCCACCACCGACATACACTCGGCAAACACTCTGGGTGCTGTCGCCAGACCGAACGGGAGGACCGCAAACTGGTAGTGGTGGGGGCCCACCGTAAACCGGAGGAAGGGTCTGATCTTGAAAGATTGCTATGTGGAAGTATGCGTCCTTCAAGTCGAGGATGGCATACCAGTCTCCCGGATCCAGGGAGGGGATGATAGAAGCCAAGGAGACCATGCAGAACTTTAGCTTCTTTAGATACTTATTGAGGTCCCTCAGGTCCAGGATGGGACGCAGACCGCCCTTGGCCTTTGGGATTAAGTAGTAGCAGGAATACAGCCCCTTGTTCCTATACTCGAGAGGAACTTCTTCCACCGCACCCAATTGCAGCAACCCCTTTACCTCCTGCGCGAGGAGACTCTCATGAGAAGGGTCCCTGAAGAGGGACGGGGAAGGGGGTGGGTTGAAGTAAACTATGTGGTATAACCCTCCGCCACAGTATTGAGGACCCAGCGGTCTGAAGTTATAGTGGTCCATGCAGGGAGGAAAAAAGAAAAGTGGTTGGAGAACAGTGGGACAGACGGATCTGGGGTAAAGTCTGGTAGGTCGCCCTCGAGTGCACCCTTAAAACGCTTGCTTGCCCCCCTGCTTATTGCGGGTCGAGCTCAACTGGGCAGAGGGAGGAGGTGGGTGGCTCGGGCGGCGCTTGTAGCATAGGTGCTGACTCTATGGGTGCTCCGGGGCTGGAGCACCCATGGAAAAAAATTGGTGGGTGCTTAGCACACACCGGCAGCACCACCCCCCCACCCCGCCCCAGCTTACCTCCGCCTCTGCCTCCTCCGCGAGAGCACCGCCACGTCCTGCTTCTCCCCCTTCCCTCCCAGTGCTTGCGCTGCAAAACAGCTGATTTGCCGGGCAGGGAGGGAGGAGGGGGAAGGCGGCGGCGCGCTGGGGGAAAAGGCGGGGCCGGGGTGGGGAAGGGATCCAATAGGGGCAGGGAGGGGGAGGAATTAGGGCGGGGACTTTGGGGATGGGATTGGAATGGGGGCAGGGCCAGGGTGGGGAAAGGGTGGAGTCGGGGCGGGGCCAGGGGGCGCGGGCACCCACCGGCAGCGGGGAAAGTTGGTGCCTATGTCTTGTAGCCCCTACTCTTCTTATGGGGGGGGCTCCTGGTGGGGTTGACTCCACTGGCCCTGAGATTGCTGTGGTTTGAACTGCTTATGGGCTGGACCTGGAACATACAGCCCCAGAGTTTTCAGGGTAGTGCGGGAGTCCTTAAGGCCAGGCAGTTTACTGTCTGTCTGCTCTGTAAACAGGGCCTGGCGGTCGAAGGGGAGGTCCTGCATTGATTGCTGAGCCTCCGTTGACCGACCCGAGAGGAGCAGCGAGGACACCCTTCGCATGGAGATGGCCGAGGCCATGGTGCGAGCCGTGGAGTCTGCTGCTTCTGAGGTGGCTGGGAGGGCCGCTCTCACTGCAGCCGTACCCTCTTCGAGGATCACCTGGAATTTCTTCTTGGACCCTTTGGGAAGCGAGACCTCGAATTTGGCCATAGACTGCCACATATTGTAGTCATAGCAGTGAAGGAGGGCTTGGTGTTGGCCACTCTCAACTGAAGGCTGGAAGACAAATACATTTTTTGCCCAAACAGATCCAGTCTCTTAAGAGTCTTTATTCTTGGGCGTAGCCCTGGGTTGACCCTGCCTGTCCCTCTGGTTAACGGCCTCAACTACAAGGGAGTTTGGGGCTGGGTGAGTATAGAGATACTCATGGCCTTTACCTGGCACAAAATATTTGCATTCAGCCCTTTTTGAGATGGGTGGTAGGGAGGAGGGGGTTTGCCATAGGGCATTAATTATTTTTGATACCCCCTCGTGTAGGGGTAAAGCCACTCTAGTGGGTGCCGTGGAGCAAAGGACGTCAAACAGTTAGTCCGATGGCTCCTCAAGTTCCTCTGCCTGGAACCCCAGGTTGGGAGGAGGGATAGCTCAGTGGTTTGAGTATTGGCCTGCTAAACCCAGGGTTGTGAGTTCAATCCTTGAGGGGGCCACTTAGGGATCTGGGGCAAAATTGGTCCTGCTAGTGAAGGCAGGGGGCTGGACTCGATGACCCTTCAGGGTCCCTTCCAGCTCTATGAGATAGGTATATCTCAATATATTATATTATATTATTATTAAAAATATTAGAGGCGACCCTCTTCAAAAGCTCTTGATGAGCCTTGGAGTCATCTTGTGGAACTGGGTGAGGGGGACCCGTAATCGCTTCGTCCGGCGATGATGAGCACGAAGCCAGCCCCGAGAGATCCACCACATCCCCTGGTGGTCCAACTGGCTGCTCCCCTAGGTCCTCATGGGCTGGGGGGCGGGCGGGGGTCTTCCCCTGTGGGGCCTGCACCTCCAGAGGAGACTGGGATGCTGCGGCCGATGGCCTGAGGCCCCCACCACTGATCAGGTGGCCTTGGAAGGTTGGGTGAACCCTCATGGATTCCAGGGGTACCAGGCATTGGCCTGGAGGCCATGGAGTCAGTTGCGGTGCCAATGAGGTAGACGGTACCACTGGTGCCGGGGCCTGTCCTGCTACCAGGGACTCCTGATCACCACCAGAGTCGTAAGCAGAGCAGACTGCAGAGTGACCATGACTGGCTGGCCCTCCTCCTCGCGGTGCCTGCCACTGTGCCTCGACGCCGACCTGTCCAGTCGGGACGAGTTCTTCCCACAGGCCCCGGGGATCTTCCCCATTCGGCGGATCTGTGTCGGTAGACCAGAGATCTACGCCTCACGCTACTTGACCTGTACCGGGATCTAGAGTGGAACCGGGAGTTGGAGCGGCCCGGTCGTCAATAGAATCTCCCCGATGGAGGAGATTCGCGTCTCGGTGCCAGGTGCCAGTGGGCGGGTGACCCCATTCCACTGATCGGTCGCAGGACCGGTGGCCGAGTCGTTGGAGACCTGATGGGTCGGTATCGACACTCATGCCAGGGGACGTGTGCCTCACAGATCTGCGTCAGCTTACCGGCGAGGCGCGCCTCGAATCCTGCTGTCGGTGCCCAGGGTCCGGAGACCGAAGAGGGCTTCTCTGAGCCTGCCCCAAGTCCGAGGCATGATGCCTCCGTGCAGGCGAGCGCTGGTGGGATGGCTCCTGCGATGGGGAGCGGCGCTGCTGAGGCGGGGACACTCAGAATGAGGCAGGTTTACTCCTGGGCTTAGGTACCATCGGAGCCGGTGTGGGCGGCACCGGTAGCGTCAGGATCTCCTGCACTGCCTGCAGGGACTCGGGCGCCGATGGGACTTCGAGTTGACGGAGGCCCTCGTCACTGTCCAGTGTGGCAGGCATAGTATGGTAGGGGCTCGACCGCTCGACATGAGCTGGGGCCCAACTCCCTGATGGAGGTGTTGAGCCGCCCAGCACGGGTCTTGGCTTTCCTCCGGCCCTCTCCTTTCCCTACGGTAAGTGGGAGATCCTCCCCTCGCGGACCTCTTGGGCTTCTTGGCTGGAGAGGGGGATCGGTGCCGGTTCGTAGATGGCATCGGCGGGGTGCTCCATACCGATGCTGCGGTGCTCGGGGCCGAGTTGGACCTCTGCTCCGGTGCTGGGGTCAGCGCTGACCCCATCAGGAGTGCCCTGAGATGGATGTCTCTCTCCTTTTTCATTTTGGTTTTGAACGACTTACAGATGCAACACGTGTAACTTATGTGTCCTTCTCCTAGACGCCGTAACAGCTAACGTGCAGGTCGCTGATGGGCATGGGCCACTTACAACGACCACATGGTTTAAAGCCTGGGGATCAAGGCATGCCCCGTCCCTAGGCTGAGTCCCGTCTGGGATGAACTAACAAGAACGAATACTAAGGGTAAATACTAAACTATATACAACTATTTTAAAAAGAAACGTTCATGAGACACACTGAACTAAGCGAAAACTAGCTGAAGCAGCAGAAGTTCCAGCACCGTGACTGGCAGCAAGAAGGAACTCAGGATGGGGGGAGCCGGTGGTGCCCCATATACCACGTCATGTGGGCGCCACTCCAGAGGGTGGCGGAGCCAGTCCCCTACAGATACTGCTAAGGGAAAAACTTCCAGCACTGGTGCATGTAGCAAGCACACACACCTAATATGGAATGGACATGAGCAAGCACTCCAAAAACTATAGATTTTTACCTAGCACTGTCCATCTGGTCCACCCATGTGCCTCTGCTCTCCTTGTGTGCCGCATCAAGGGAATAAAAGGGGGGACTGCCAGTCTGCCACCATCTCAGTTCCTTCTCTACCGCCAGTTCCCAGTAGGAGATTAGGGAGCGGGGAAAGAGGGCGGGTAGTGCACTATATATAGGGAAAAGATATCTCAAAGAACTCCTGTTACTACCCATCCTCCTTCTTCCAGGGATTGTCCCTATGTGTAGTGCACTACTGGTGATTCACAAGCCATGTCTCTAAGGAGGCAGGTGCCTAGAAACCTATGACATAACCGATTGCTTCTCTAGGCAGGGTAGTTTTGCATCAGACGCAGTTGTTCACCCTGTCTAGCGAAGGCGTGTACAAAGTGTCAGGTTGCTGCTCTGCAGATTTCAGTAACAGGGATATCTTTAAGGGAAGCTACAGATGCTGCGCCTGAGCTTTAACTGAGTGTGTTTTCACATTGCTTGAATGTGTTTCTGGTGTAAATTAAGCAAGGTGTGACCAAAGACAAAGAAAAGCATATTTACATGCATGGTAAACAAAGCCATCAGGAGAGCAAGTGGGGAAAGATGACCACTTAAGCTCGATGGGGTATGGATAGTGCAACCCCTGCTCCCGAAGCCTTGCTGCCTCTTGAAGCAGCATCACTGAACTTTGGGAAGATATAAAGAGAGAAAGCCATTTTGCCTTCCGTCACATGAGAGACTAAAGGGGCCAGAGCTCTTGAAATCACAGAATGGTGGATCCTTTAACCAAGCAGTTTGAAGTCTCTGGGAACTGAATATAGATGAGAAAACTGCTTAAGCAAAGATTGCAACTTGTTGAAATTAAGTTTTAATCTTAGAAGCATATTTTTACTTTTGTTTGCTTGTTTAATAAACTTGTTTTATTTATACTATACACCAACTCAGTGTGTTAACCCCAGTTAAGGTAATAAGCTTCCGGGTACTGTCTCTTGAAGGGAGCAGCAAACTTAACTTCTGTAAGTTTTCGGTGAGAGGGCTGGACACCACAGGGCAGACGTTTTGGAGAAAATACAGGACAGGGAGGGTCTTGGCGTCACCCTGTGTATGCCGGCTGTTGGTGTCAGGGCTATAAGCCACAGCAGCATAGCATTTAAGACATCCAGAGTTCCAGACCAGGCAGTGACACAACCCGACTGATCTGAGTCAAAACCCAAAACGTCATATTGGCATAGTCACAATAGGATTTACCCCCAGCTTGCTATTTTAACTCATCAACCCCCAAGAAAAATGACCCAGCTATCACATTTGAGCTTGAAAATGGTATTACAAACTTACCTTTGGCCAATAGGATGCAGCCAACATATATCCACCTTGCAAGAGATAGTTGGAATTTGGTGTCCCGTTGTTCAACTGGAAACAGTCCTGGGTCTCATCTTGTGTGGTGCTCAGAGAGGCTACGCTCTCTTCATCATATGCTTTGACGTGAGGGGTTCCTTCTGCTAAATAAAAGTACTACATATAACTTGAAGCTGTATAGAAAAATATACCATATTTTTTTTTAGGATGCTCATACAAAGTATGTAAAGGTTTGGAAAGAAAAATCTGACCACCAATATAAAATGAAAAATGAAATTTTTATTCTGGGTATATGCAAGGCTGATTTTTAAATTAGGAGTGCTGAGGCTCTTCTATGTAGATTGTGAACTACTACTACTCTGCACATAACTATATTCCTATTCTCTTTTCTAGAGCTTAACATGTGAAGTATTCAGATATTTCAAAACAGGTTGCTTGCTAAAGTCTGATATGAAATCCCTTGTGTACTTTTTAGAACACACATATTTCATTTTGAAGTGAAACGAAATGTGAGTTCAAGACAATAAATCAATTCCATTTTTAAATAGAAATGTAAGCATGGAAAGCAAAGTGGATGTCACCAGAGTGTGGTAAATCTATTGAGGGGATATTACTTTTTATATGAGGTCCATTTCACTTATTGGATGGGGTATAGAAGGCTCCATTTGCCTCCGCAAATTTTTTTTTAAATGATGTGTCTACATAATATTACAATTTTAAACATGCATTTTTAAAATCTGAGTTTCTTTTCAACTAACATTCCACTGTTTCTTTTTCTCCCCTAACCCTCACCTATTTTCCCCACATTCCAACCTCTATTTTTTCATTTCTTTCCTCTTCCAGACCATCTCCAACAGAAGAAGAAAATCAGGGATAGGATGTCTCTGTGTTTGCACAGTATAAATTTCCTTGTAGCAAGGCCAGACATATTTTAAAACTAACAGCCAATGCTGCGTAGGAAAGAGTACAGATGCAAGAGCAATGTCAGATAATTCTGCAAGACTCAAACTTATGTGTAACAAAAAATGCAAGATTACAATTGTGTACATAAGTGAGAGCGAAAGATGGAGATTTTCATTGCTTTAAATCAGTTAATATCATATTTTAGTTGTGCATTGGGTGGTTAAATTACGGAGGATGGGTGGGTGTGGTTTTTTATTTTTGTAGAAAAAGCATTTGTCACAACACTCTACTTTCCACAAAAAAGTGTTTCATTATCACTCTAATCATAACATATTGATAAAAAATGCTACCCACCACTTATTTGCCAAAATATTACAAGTTTTCTATGGTAGAGGACCACAGTTTGCCTCTCTGCTGAGCCCTCCCCCACCACTCCCTGATCCTGGGCCAGATGTGCATCAGGATGGTCCCAAGCATAATTCAGCACAGTCTGAAAGACACTGTAAATTGTATCACCTGCCAATAGCACCAATGGACTGATAAAGCAGCTTGGAATCAGCAGGGTGTAGTGCAGTCCTACCAATGTCTCCTTTCTCTAAACACAATTAATGACTAACCGAGCTCCACACCACCAGACGATCCCCCTGTGCAAGGGAGACTGAGGGGATATCATCTCATGGTGCCTAAGCTGGCTTTGCACCCAGAATCTACTTGTGGCACAGCGCCAAGCAGCCACAATACAAGGGTGAGAATGCCCTAGATGTCAAATCTCAACTCCTAAATATTAATACTTCAAAAACTGAAATGGATTTTGAATGCTTGGGACCACCAAAAACCTCTCTATTTCAAACAGATATGTAACCCGTTTTTCCAGTATTCCCCCTGCCCCTTCCATGCAGGTCCAAAATGTAGAGCCTGCTGAAAACTTTCTTCCCCTAGAGCAGTGTTTCTCAATGACCGGTCTGTAGACCAGCACCAGTCACTCAGGTCTCCCTGACACAGTTTAGGAAGGCAGCAGAAAGGGCCCTGGTATCAAAAAGGTTGAGAGAAACACCGCTCTAGAGAGCCCTGTAAGTAGGGTGGAGATAGAAGTGTTTTGGCTATCCCTTCCATCAACTGAAGTATTGTTTTCATGCAGAACAGTACAGTTGCTAAACATGCAAATCCTGGGATTACAGAAATAATGGAAGTATTAACAATGGTTTAGTAACCAAGATTAAAATAACTAAATAGTGAGGCATTTGTTACAAATACTGTCCTCTCAAATACAGTTTGAACACAACAGATAGGTCTAAAATACTAGTGTCTGTCAAGTGTGCAATATATAGGACAGCTGCACAAAAAGTGCTATGAATGGTGTACTACACATGAAAAAAAACCTTACATATTAAAGAGATGGTGCATAATGAATTGCACTGAAGTTAAGAGAACCTTCCAGCAGTTACCAAATCTTTAAAATGGAAATATCTAATTAAACAGCAACAGAAAGTCAGACAGACTGATTTACACTCCCTAGCTAACATTTTACAACTAGAGGGTCAGACACGTCAGTGGTTACATAGGCTAAACTGGCAGGTGGTGGAAAGGGCAGGAATACAGTCCCTATTACCTGAACCTGCAGCAATTTTACAGGATACTGCCACGAAACCTAAATTTTATTGTTAAATTTTCTAAGCCACTCCTCCTCCTCGTCTCCTTTGTTTTATCAGTTTCTTATCAACAACATCCCCTTGACAATGCCCATTTGGTCCTGCAGGCAGAGGAGCATTGCAACATCAGAGGTTACTCAGTCAGTAACTCTAACCCTAGCCTTAAACCTGAACATTAACCTGTTTACCTTAGTCATCTCCCTCCTTGACAGTCAAGGCAGAGAGATTCTACTAAAACAGTTTTAAGTAGGCAAAGGTAAATGATCTTGCCTGAGCTAGGCATAGTGTGGAGGGAGCCATAGTGCAAATCTCATCTCATTCCTACTCAGCCAATATAGCTCCTGATTTAGAACAGAGGTTCTCAAACTGGGATGAGAGCACGGAATGTATTCGGGGGGGGGGAGGGGGCACGAGAAGCTGTAGGGGGGAAAAAGAGCTGGGTGGCCAGAGAGCTGGGGATGCCTGCCAGGCAGCGCTGCCACCAGCAACAGCAGAGAAATAAGAATGGCAATATCATATCATGCCACCCTTACGTCTCCACTGCTGCTGGCGGGCGGCGTTGCCTTCAGAGCTGGATGCCTGACCAACAGCCGCTGCTCTCTACTCTGCCTTCAGAGCTGAGTGGCTAGAGAGCGATGGGGTCCGGGGGGGGGGGGGGGGGGGGGGGGGGNAACTGCTACAAACACAAAGAAGGGGTGTGCAATCAAATAAGTTTGAGAACCATTGATCTAGAACAGCCCCTCTATTCCAGTCCTGAACTCCTGTGCCACCCCAACTCTTAGTTCTGACTGCCAGTTTCATTTGCTGATTCATTTTGACCAACAGAATTGAGTATGCAAATGAACTGGAGGGTGAGAGTGATGACTAGCTGATTTACTTCTGATGTCACAATGCTTCAGACAGAGACATGCCATTTAGTTGACTGTTAGGCCTCATGTTGCTAAGCCAAATACATACTATAGTCAAGATTTTTACCACATGAAATGTATCAATAGATTTGCTATGGGTGAGATTTTCAAAGGTACCTAAATAACACAGGAACACAAATCCTATTGAAAAAAAACACCATGGACCTAGTGCTCCCAAGCCACACAGCTGATTTTGAAAATTCTATCTTATGTGTTCCTAGGTCCTACACTAATCCACAATCTCGTTTATATTTTCTGAATAGTTTTGAAGTCTGAATATCAGTGCAAAAATGCTTGAAAATTTATCAGTGAATGCAAATACATGTTGCACTGTGTCACACAAGCATAAATGAATGAGCATGCACCACTTATATAATATGCTAATATCCCATAGTAACAAATTACATATTTGCACCTAACTTCATAACTGACCCTTGATGTTGCAGCCTAAAACCTTACCTTTAGTGGTGGGAAATCTCTCCTAACCCACACAACCCAACTCTACTGCCAGAAAGTTAATGATCACCATTATATAACATTCGTTGTACTCATAGTGGAAACCAATCTAAAGCAGATCTTTAATATTAGCACTTTTAATGTATTTTTCTCTCCATCACAGAAAATAGAGCAGAGGGTTATATTCTTAACAGTAAAACAGTTGAATTGAGTTCAAGACATTGAGAATCATGCTCCCCCCATTGTCTAATTCCTGTCATGACAATCTTTGAGCTAACACTTTGGCAGAATACGGTTCTTATTGTCGCAATTCTTTCTGCTGTTGGGAAAGCACTACGTGGCATGATACTTTGCTGCTTCAGGAAATACTTTAAGATGAAGTAAAGAAGAGACAAATAGAGTGTTGGGGAAACAAAAGGAAGGGACAGGAGGCACAGAAACAAAAGGAGGGCCTGTTGCTCTAGATATCTAAGTTTGGTAACCAAGACTGGTCCCCTCATGCCCGTAGGTGGGTGCTGAGACAGTACCTCAAATTACTCTTAATGAGCTTTGGCAGATTGTAGGTCTGTGAGTTTCCAAGAGATACCTAGGAGTGGTGCAGTAATGTGGGACAAGGGATGAATGAGGAGGGAAAAACAGAAGAGGCACCAAAAGAACATAAATATGGGAGAAAAGAAAAGAAACGGGGAAGAAGAGGGAAAAAAACATTTTTGCAGAAATTCTGACAATTCATCCTTCCTCCCACACCTGAGTTGAATGCTGAACACAGTTCTCTATGGAATCAGTCAACATGACTCACTGAATCGACAGAGGCCTTGGTAGGAAGTGATGGGAAGTGTAGAATATTTGCTTTTGCTTTTACTATGTATTCTCCTAATCCTACGCCTTTTATGTTTTTCAATATTCAGTATTTTTACTTTTTAAATTATGATGTAGCAATAAGACTTTTGCCATTTACCTCGCTTTTGTGCCTCTTCGTCATCACTGTCACTCTCTTCAGATGATGACGATGACGACGACGATGATGAAGATGAAGACGAAGACGACGAGGAGGATGCTGAAGAACAAGAGGAGGAGGATGAAGAGCTGGATCCTGATCGGGAGCGTGAACAAGAAGAGGAAGAGGAAGAGGACGATGAAGATGACCTGGAAGAACAGGATGATCTGTCTGAATCAGAGTCAGAATCAGAACTAGAGTCTGACCCTCTTTTGTTGACTCTCTGTTTTTTGGAAGCAGGGTTTGGAGTCAGGGGCTCTGTCCTTGCTGCAACCATACGCCTGTCAGTTTCACTCTTCACACCAGGTTTGTGGTCTGTAGTCTGTAATGGCGTGCCATTTTTGGGGCTCAAAGGTTCAGATTTCATCATTGTCCGTGTTTCCTCAGTAGACATAGATTCCTCTTCAGATGACTGAGGGTCCTCTTTAAGGTTTTCATTTTTAACTTTTGTATCCTCAAGAGCATTCCCTTTAGTATCTGGCAATCTTGACTGAGGTGTAAGAGGAGACGCAGACAATGCCATCTGATACTGATGTAAAAGTGGAGTAGAAGTCCTTGATAGCGCCACTTTATTCTGACTGTAATTCCTCTGGGCAGACATAAATGAGAGTTCAGGATCACGAAGAATGTGATAGTCTGTTCTGCTAACCCCATGTTTAGCAGCTCCAATAAGTAAATCCCTGTCATGAGTCCCACACTCCCACCAGACTGGCAAGTCTGGATTTGGCTGACAAAGTTTCAAGCGTTCAAACAGCTGTGGATGTCGGAGCGCCTGTTCTCGTACCTTTCTCAGGAGTTCAATGCGATATAAGGTCCGAGAAGCACGCTCCTCTGTAATTGGTTGGATAAAAATGGTTGGGTCTACAAGTTCTGTATAAAAATAAAACAAATGGGAGTATCTGGCAAACAAAACCTTGTAATGCAGATTAGAAGCAGGTGACATTAACCAGTTAACACCCAAGTCCCACAAAACATTGACCTCACGTTCCACATTAGACTTTTCCCCATTTTCTTCTCCCCTAATAAAATGTTGAGAAGCAGACAGAGTTGTAGCTTTTTGGAAAGAGGAAACAATATTTTGTATGATCAGTATCAACTACATGATTCAAAAAATATTTTTAAAACATACTGTACTCTATTTTCCTACGATACATACCTTCTTTTGAGGGAAGGCGACAGACTCTCCTGCACATAGACATAAATGCATACAAGTACTTCTCTAAACTCTCATCAGTTTTCTTATGTAGCCTAGCCATGGCTCTAAATTTTGTCCAGTCAAATCGACCCCCGTCAGGATCAAACACCACTCCAAATGTGGATACAACCCTGTAAAAATCAGCTTCTTCTCTTCTTGTCCATCTTGGTTGGCAATAGAAAGAAAAAAAAACCATCAATCAAGTTTGGACATTTAGTAATGTTCTTAATATTATCACCTGTGACAATTAGTGACTACAACTTTAAAAAAAATTTGAAGTCTTTTTGAGTTTCTATAGGCTCATGCGTTTAAACCGAATACTTTTACTTTGCACAAACCTTTGTTGCCTTTCAATCTTGGCTGCCATTTTTGGATTTAGAGCAGCTTCTTCATATGGAGGCTGCATCACAGTGGCCTGAACTGGAAACGTTGGTTGGATTTGCTGGGCCTGCCTGTTCTTACTAGTACGTTGGTAGGCTGTTATTAGGCGGCGCAGACGTGTTGTTAAAGCAGACTGAGTGGGCCAATAAATTTTGTCTCCTTCCATCATCTGACCATCTACATTAAAAGAAAATCAAACAAAATCAAAGAAACAAGTCAATTATTGATGGTGCCTCGGGTTCTGCACTACCCCCAAAGCAGGGCTGCGCCAAGGTATGATGTAGCCCAGCATGATAGGATACTATACGTTAACAATAACGATCATATATGAAATTTAATTTACTTTACCTCCGTCAGCTATTACTAGATCTCCTGGCGATGAAGCATCATCCTAAAAAACCCAAGGTTTGAAATAAATCAAAAATATGAATCCATCAGAGACGTAGTTAAACAACACACACCTTAGGTAGATAACTAATAAAAGTAAAATAAGAATAATAGTATTATGTTATATTTTAGACAATTGGCTATTAAGGCATCTTTAATATGAAGGGATCACACAAAAATACTTTTTAAAAGACTTCTATGAGACTTATACTTAAGCTGTGCATGTATAGGAAATATTAAAAATGTTAAAATAACTAGCTCCATGAAGTTAGAAGTAACATTTTCATTATGATAGAAAGAACTAAAAACAGATGCATACCGTACCTCCATATCATCTTTAAACATTGCTGGGGCTGGTTTATATTCTGGATCTTCTACATCCCTGTTAAAATTTCAACACAGCAAAATAATCTATTTTAATACTCTTTTAAAAGGACCTATTCTGTTTGTATTATGCAAAGCAATTCTAAATCAAGATGGATTTATTCTCTGGTTAATTTTCTACTGGGAAATCTCAGTCACTGTACTTTGGAGGGGAAAAAACATTACAACAGGAACTATGGCTTCAACATTTTCCCTCTTTCCAAGAGGTCTTCTATCTGTGGCCCTAAATTGTGGCCACCAACCCTCTGTCTCATGAAAAATGAACTACTCCTCCTCTTTGGCAGTTATCAATGCTTCTCAAATTGATTTAAAGGGGTTGCTGTTTAGCAACACTAGACATTTCTGGCCTCTAGGGGAAAAGTTGACTAATGTGGTAGCACTCCCAATTTCTGCTGGCTTTTGTACTGAGGAATCAAACTCACATCTCTCATATAGCAATGCAAAGCACTATCACTGCCGCATGGATAACCTAAGTGTTTATGTTACCAATGAATTCCCATGTCTAAATATTGTGCTATAAATACACTGGGCCTGATTTTCTTTTCACTTACACTGGAATACACCAGAAATAATGCCATTTACATCAATCAACTTACACTGGTGTAAAAATAGTGAGAGAAAAGAATCAGGCCCCGTGTATAAGTTTAGTTCAGTTTACATCAAACAGCTTGTAACAAAACAAACATTCATACCCATCAATGTAATCATTTGCTCTTTGTTCAGCAGCAACTGCTTTCTCATCTGGTTTGCCCACCCTTTCCAAGAAACAGAGTGCGGGATCTGCTCTAATAGTGTTGTACTTTTCATAGCCTGAATGGGAAGAAGCAATAACATACAACTGATTTTTAAAAGAAGGCATAAAAGGAAACAAGAGGAAAGGTTTGTGTCGGGGAAAAAATATATACATTTAGTCATCCAGTCATCCTTATTACTTACCATGCTTAAAAACTCCAATTAGGAGGGATTTATCTGCATCTGCATCCCACCATTCTGCAGGGACCTCAGAATGCTCTGGCTCAGGGACCCAAACATCAACTTCACTGAAAAATTCACCAATAAAACAAACGTAAATCTACACAAGGAAGGATGAAATTTAATTTGTCTTTGTTATTCCACATTTTATACTTCAATTTTTAATAGAAATCAGCAATAATTTTACATGTCCAAACACACAAAAACTAGCCTCTGATCAACAAGCTAAACATCATTTTATTCACAGCTTCCATGTTGGTTAAAAGACTCAGAGTATATAGGCCACATTCTCTTTTACAAAAATATCTGTAAGCTGGCATTCCAAGAAATTAAAAAAAAAAAAAAAAGCACTGACAGATGCATAAATCATAAACAGTGCAACATGAATGAAAATGACAATTTTTCCACTGAGGACTGAGAGCTTTGGTAATTTGCAGCTAAATTAAAGCATATACATTGCTTTTGATAGCACTGAAACCAATGGAAGTTTTGTCATTACCTTCAATAAGAGTAAAAAGAGACCCACTATCTGAATTCTATCCAGGGCCGGCTCCAGGCACCAGCCCAGCAAGCAGGTGCTTGGGGCGGCCAACGGAGAGGGGCAGCACTCCANTCTATCACTAAGAAGCATGGGAATCCTGCTGACAGAGTATAAATCAGGTGAATTTGTATTTGTCCTAAATATATTTATATTTCCTAAAACTTAGAATTGCTAATGATAAAAAAGTAAATACAACAGAAACAGTTTTTTCATGGGCAAAAATTGTAAATGTTATTTGTTGTTTTTCCCTGTGAGGTATTTTTACTTAATAGTTTACATTTAAAAACAAGCAAAAAAACTTCAGTATAGTTCACCTGGCATCAACTCCATCAAACACTTTTTGGCATTCATTACCAATGACTTCTTGTTTTAAGTAATACAGCATTCGTACTCGAAGCAAGACCCTAAAAACAAACATATAAGAAACAGACATTAGAACTCTATCAAGATTTATGTTTGGAAAGCTTTTTTGTTAAATTAACTAGTTATTGGGTTTTTTGCAATGCTGCTTTTTCCTGAAATACAGGGGGAACTGGTAGTGATCCTATATTTAGACTGCCTAACATTTAAGATTCGTACAACCTTTACCTGAGAACCTCTAAGACCTCCATTCTTTGCAACAAGCCTTTGAAAGTCAAGGCATGTCTCTAGCCTTCTTGTCCCCTGAAATTCTGTTCAGGTTTGGCTGAGTTATAAACTGTTAAAAATTGCCATTTCCCTTCCCTCACTTGCATTCCTCAGGAAAAATGTTGGCAGCCCACCAATACAACATTCTAGAAAGCCAGGCCAATAGCAAAGCAGCACCATGGCCATACACTCTACTGGAAGCTGCCAGAGCAGAAAGGGAGAACAAGAGCCAGGCTGGACAAGCCTCCTGCCCCCTGCAAGAACCTTCCAGCATCCAGCAAATGGCCCATCTGCCCCTTTGAGGAAACTACATGCAACAGGAACTCCTCAAACTCATGAGGGAGTGGGAGGAACACCCTCAAAAGATGAATTTGCTAGCTTAAATTCATAACTTTGCTACATACTAACAATGATGGACTGACCAGAGACATTGAATTTATTGCTTATTACTACCATCTATAAGCCCATGGGCTGCATGTCACATAGGCTGGGGAAGGCTGTGCCTCCCGAAACAGCCCGGCGTGGCCCCACCCACGCTCCTCCCTGAGCCCCCTCCTGGCTTGCCCTTCTCCCTTGGCCCCAGCCCAGGCAGGCTGCTCCTCTTTCAGGGCAGCGTGCTGGGGCTAGGGCAGCTGGGACTTGGGGGAGGGGGGGGAAGGGAGGGCACACCACCCAGCACTCGGGGCAGGAGGCACTGGGGCTGCCTGCCCTGTGCTTGGGGGAGACTGGGGGCATTGGGGCTGAGGAGGACATGCGCCGGCTGCCCTACGCTCGGGGGGGGGGGGGGGGGAACA